>JAHZMU010000810.1:0-14653 GCA_027743725.1 Rambutsinella grinnellia | reverse complement strand
AACATGAGCATCCCTGCATTTCGTAATATAATCCAAATAATATTTCCTATAAATTGTAACGGGCCCTGAGAAATTGAATTGTTCGGTAAAATCTGGTATTAATTTTCTGTTAGTTCAAGTTCAAATGTTAAGGTTATTACAGCGAAACAGATAGATTACGGATCAATCTCTCCCCACTCATATTTCTGGCAGATAATGGAATGGCTTTTTTGTTTGTCTGTCGAGTTGGAAGCGTTATTTATAAATGCGATCTTTCATCGAGTAGGATTATTCCTTTATGATCATTATAATTAAAATGTCAAAAGGTTATCCGGTCATCATAGAAAGCTTGGCAAACATAAAAACTTCCGCTCATTTGTCAATTCATGTCAAGTTTTTTATGGATAAATTCATCAAGGCTATTAAGCAAATACCTATCACTAGAAGATAAAAAGTCATATCTTCACAAACATATCCAGAAAATATAAAAAATTCCTTTCAAAACAGCATTCGTATATCGTTCTTGTGCATCAAGGTAGTTGTTATTGAATAGAAAGTCGAAGGACAAAGAGCAAGAGGAGAACGACTCGCAGAAGTCATCTCTGGAACGCATGTGACTAGTCGTGATTCATATGAATTCCAACCTCGTTTTCGTTTATGGATAAGCATGGGTTCAGAAATATCCAGTTTTTGTTTGACAAATAAATCCCACTTTGGATAAAAGCGTCATAATAACAAAAGTGAACGCTACGAAATGCTGAACATAAAAATACCAGTGTTTGGTGTAAATGCGTTGTAATTTGAGCTACTCCTTATCTATATTAAGAACGTAATTACTTTGTACGAAAAGTATGAGCTCATAATGATTACGTGTTATGCCATTGTGCATTGATTATTCAAACGTCACGAAGTCATAAAGTTATATTTAGTTAAAACAATAAACTGTTTGTCCTCTGATAATATCTTAAAATAATAAAATTCTATTCTTTCAAGCTACCCAAATTTCTTTTCTTTTTATTCCGCATACTTTACATTTTTCTTGGCTTCCTCTCTGGTTGATATAGATAGCATTTCTCCATGAAACTTTTATGAATCTATTTTCGGACTAGAGAATGATTCCCCGCTCGATACCAACACACAAGAGGAATCCACTGGCAAGTGGCAATAAGGCAATGAACAGTTTGAACGTGGGTGGCTTTTACAGGAAATTGCAAAAGCTTATTTTGTTGTTTTTTTATATCCACCCGCTGACAACCGAGTGACATGGCGCAAACATAGAAGAAAGGAAGAGGAGTTTCACCTAAATATATGTACACGGAAGGAAAAGTTTATATTTTACCTGCTCGAACTACGTCATTTTGTAATTTTTGTGATGGCACGTCAAAGTCTGAAGTGATTCTTAACATTTTATATACTCATCAAGAGATTCTCTTAAACTTTTATGCTAGAGTTGCTTCGAAGGACTAAAAACCTTGGCTATAATTTCTGGAAAAAAGTTTCAAATGATCCAGATGGAAGCGACATGGCCACATGAAAAGTAATTTACTTTTCCCTCAGTCCTTAATGACGCTAATCAAATTGATCAGAGCCTCCTTCCGTGACATGTCTCTCGATCCACTCTAATGACAATTTTCCATCCATTTTCTCTATTACCTACTTTTCCCACTAATAAAGCTTGTAAACTGTCTATTCCACTTGAATTATTGAGGGTTTGGGATTTCACAAATTGTAAATGGGTTTCATAGTTCCCAAGCTAATGTGAGGACTTAAACTATAACTCTTTTCTGTCCCTGGTGCGGTGAATAGCAAAAAGCTAATGAGTATGAGAACTATAACAAATGGAGTCTTCAACCTTGCATTTCTCTCCCACTTTTATAGAGTTGCCAAAAATGCCAGCCTTTTACTTCCTTATGGAGGGGTTAGAACCTCTCCTACATCACATTTTTTCGTGTCTTCCTCCCAATTTGGGAGTTTAAAGCTCTACATAGCAAAAGAATTAAAAATGTGTAAGCCAAAAGCCTACCTCGACTAATGCACTTAAGACAAAAATAAATATTTAAAGGATGAGACATGTTCGCATATGTACTCTGTTAGCTTTAACCGGTCATTGATGTTCCAATAAAGTGATGATGCCAGAAAGTATATGCCGCGCTTACGTAATAAAAATAACTTTCGCCAGAGGAACGGTATTGATTTCACTACTCCATTGAAGCTTCAGCATAATGCGACAGTGCAACTATCAGGCAGCTTTTTATGCAGAAAAGTGGGAGGCCTTCACAACTAGAAGTGTAAACGGGGAACAGCATTACCAGTTCCGTTTCATTCGTTCAATGTTTCTCCTTGTTTACTATCAAGGATTCAAGGGTCCTTTGCATAGGCAAGAATACGTGATCTTGAGGAAAGTTAAAGAAGTAATCTAGACAAACAATATGCCCTTACCTATATGGAAGTTGAAGGTGCAACGGTGAACAGATCCATATACCTATTTTCAAGGTGATATGAAAAATTCATGAGGAAATGCGCAATCTCACGGAATTAGTTCCGTAATGGTAGATTAAATGGGGAGACTGGAATATTTATGAGTCAAAAATAGGAACTTGTATAATCTACAGAATTATATTCAATTTATTCGGTGAAGGACATGTGTGGACCTTTTCAACTCAAAAGGGATACGGGATAAGTTGCAAAATGAACTTGGAAAATGCAGCTAACAATGGCCACATATGTCAATCCTTTCTAACTAGAAATGCATGTCTCGGGAAATAAAAGGACAAGGATAAACAAGTTAACTCGTGCAGCTAATCATAATAACCTTCAAACACAATAGAATCATGGGAGGGCAGAAGAAAAAAGAGCCATAAATGGATTTTCCTTCAGACAGGTCTTGGCAATGGAAAAAAAGTTCTCATAAATCTATACGTCTGTGAACTCTGGACTTATTGTTACTGGACATTTCATCGGCTATTAATAAATATAAAAGGGAATTCGAATGAAGCGTGATACGTCAATGGCTTGATCGAAGCTTTATAGCCAATGTCAATGTCGGAGTAAAATAGATTGGGGATTATGTGAGTGTGAATAGGTAAAAATGCTTTCTCCAATAATCCATATTTGTCAATCACGTTATTCCACTTTTATCGATATAGGGAAAAGCTTCCGTGGGAAATAGGTACTTCCAGTTATTTGAAGGCAAACTAACATTCCATTCCTTGTGGAGAATGAGGAAATATTTTGTCTTTCTTCCTCATTTTTATTTTCGTCTTTTAGAGAATTTCGGAACAATGCAAGGTAAAATACAAAGCAGATAAAATAACCTATTTCAATACGCTAATCCATTTTGTTAAATCGACGAGTGTCTCTTTTTTCGCACTTTGAGCAATATCATATTCGATGGTTGATGGATGCGACATTTCCAAAATAGCTATGGCATCTTTAAGTGTCTTCAAAGTGAGCTGGAGTTTCCGCCTGAGCATAGCCGGCTTGAGTTTCTCTTGAAGGCGTCTTACATGAATGATTTCCGCTGCTTGAAGCTCATATAAAATCATACCTGGAAAATTGGTTTAAAAAAAGTAATTCAAGTTTGCGGTTATTTCATTTGCAAATCAATGAGATTTCGTAACGAAATTTTCATCTTCACCTCTTGTTATAGTGTAGCCCGGTGTAAGAACATCTAGTATGTCAAGGACTTCCCTACATAACGTAAGCTTCCTATCTAGCTCCTCCTGTGACAGATTCTGTAGTTCTGTGGATTCACGGCCGTAAGCCTAGAAAAGCATAAAAGCTCTGGAAGTAAGTTTGCGGGTAGAATTCGCTTTGAAGGTCGAAAGTGTATAGAGTTTTCTAGAAAAGCTGCCAATGCCACTAACTCACCTGGCATAAATTAAATTTCACACCGAAGGGAATGAAATGGTTGGGATGAAAGACGGATTTACAGTTTTGGATGAATTTTTCACTGCTTGAAATATCATCCACTCGTTCCTGGGCTTCTTGCCAGTTCTCCAGTGTTGAGTCGATATATTGTAGAGGGAGTCTATAAAAACGTTCTAAGTTTTATTATCTTCATTACATAAAAGCTCCATTATTTTATCAATTTCATCGGCTCAGGCTGAACAAACTGCACAATTTATGTAGCAAAAAAGTTACCCAAATTGGTAAGCATTGCGAGTACACAAAAGCTTACTTGATTTTGCATTTTTCACACATCCAGATGTGGGCAAGGTCGGACGCTCCAGTATTATAGGCGTAGCCTTTTTTACAAGCTTGGCAGAGTATGCCACTGAGACATGTTCCAAGCTCTTTGGAATCGTTGCACCTTTCACATGTGCAATCGAAAAACTTTGTGTCCTGCATCATTTTCCGTCGCTGCGATGTTCCCTGTTAAAAATTCCATAAATCACCCGAACGCAATTTCAGTCTTCGGAAATTACAGTTCACTTCGTATAATAATGGCATTTCGTGCATTATGCAAATTGTAATTGTGCAATTTCTCCTACCTCGAGGGAATATGCATAACAAATTTTCAAAGGTTGGCCAGGTGGAATATCGACAGCCGCTCTAACTTCCA
Source organism: Rambutsinella grinnellia (assembly GCA_027743725.1). Lineage (NCBI taxonomy): Eukaryota > Metazoa > Arthropoda > Collembola > Entomobryomorpha > Entomobryidae > Rambutsinella > Rambutsinella grinnellia. Next base: position 10,110 of record JAHZMU010000810.1, on the reverse strand, counting down.
GAATGCCATCAAGTCCATTTTGAAAATGAGTTGTGTTTGGAACACAATCATGAGCCATCATAGAAGCCAGTCCGAAAATCCCACGGAAGGAATATTTTTCTCCTAGCTCGAATGAATTAACTTCTAATATCCCGCAAACCTATAATTTCATAACACCAGAAAATATTATTGGCAAATGTAGGGTATTATCTGAATTGAGTAGGAAAAATTGGAGCAATTGAATTACAGTATGAATATCATCCTCCTCAAAGTAGGCTGCCAAATTCCAGAGTTGTAGTAAGACCATTACAACATTGATCATGTTCTCCCTCCATAATGGCAAGTTCTTCCTGATTTCGTTATGAGGTTCTAGCCGCATCAACTGTTTCCACTTGGGAGGATCAGTGAGCTTCAAAAGTAATCCGCGGAAGACGCACAGGGCACCAAAGTCGCATGTTCGTGGTCTTGGTGGAAGCTATCAAATTGGAAAAAAAGGAGTTAGGTTTTATATGAGAACGTGCCAGCTTGTTTGATTCACACAGAGTTAATATTGGACATTGAATTAAGCCATTTTTGGAATTGATTTTGGATTCCAGGGATTTTCTACTGGTACGGACTGGTTTTAGTGATTTAGCAGAGGATTCATCGATTGAGGATATCTCAGAATATCTTGTGGAAAGCCTATATTAAATTTGGAATGGGGAGAATGGAGATTTGGGGCAGAGAATTTTATCGTTTTTCGCACAAAAAAACGGGAAAAATACCACAAGACTAAAGTAAAAGCAATCTTTCGGAATACACATGGTAAAAAGTCTCCTATACGTGGGTGGATGGATATAACATGCAAATTTGGAGATTTTCAATAGACTAAATTGTAATAAATCATTTGAAAAGGGAACATGCTTTCCGGCTGCATTGTCCATATATCGTAAATTTGGCATGCGTGGGAGGAAAAGGAAGTAAAAAGCTGTTGTATATCATCAGCTAATTTTTTCTTGAATTTCGGCATCCTGTTAATTTCACTCATGTAGAGAGAAAAATACCGTATAGTATACTATAAGTTTCATTATGCTTTCCTTTTCATGCACCAATCTATTCGCTAAGTAGCTTGTGTGTAACTTATGCGAAGAGCTTTTCAAGCAGATGAAAAGGGTCATAAATTAATGGAAAACATTTAAGTGACGAGATGTTCCCCATTTCTGTAAGAAAGATTACATCGTTTTAGCAATATTTGAAAATTATGAGTGCTTTAGCATGCCTTGATCTTTTTCTCCGTGAAAAATTTGCATTCATCTTTATGGAATATTGAGTTGGCACACTCGTCTTTGCAGATTGGCCACTGACAGATGGGACAGCTCAGCCTATAATAATAGAGAGAAACTCATGATACTTTTGCGGATTTTTCACCTGCAACTAATAAATTAAGGGGATGTTTTTCAAAGGAACCAGTGAAAGGAACTGGTTAGGAAAGCAAAATTTATGTAATGAGTTTTGTAAATTCCTCTTAATTGCAAGTAAAACACCGACTAATAAATTGTTAAGTACGATTTTAATAAAATAGAAAACAGATCTGCCAATACAACCTCCAATAATCACCTCTTTAATAATGTGAAATAATCACAGACCTCTTTTGTCCTTGCTGGAACTCTGCATGACATCCCACACAAACAACGTCAGAGTTCCTTTGAGGTCCGGCAACCAGGTACTTTTCGGAAAATATTAAATCTCCCTTCTTAAACGTCTTTTGGGTTTTCAGGTATCTAATAAAAATGGTGAAAATTCACATAAATGTTTAATCAATTTTTCAATCTTTAGTAAAGATTAGCTTTACCTATGCATAAAACTTACCTCCCATAAACGGGAGAAACGCCACAAACTAATGATCCCGCTTCGTACTGTATGACATCTCCGAATTCAGTTAGATTTAAGTCAACAGTAGTCTCGGTTTCTGTAGGCTCATTGGAGGGAGCGAGGTCTTCTTCTGCAGACTGCTATTATGATTTTATAGGTCTATGTAATTCTGAAATTCAGAAAGTTGAAGAAATTCAGAATTTAGCTTACCTTCTTTGTCTTCTTCTTCTTTCCCATTCTGCACGCTTCACATCAATCGTCAATCACTTATGTAAATGTAAAAGGGTATCAACTAAATAAGTAATTAACCAAAGCACTTATCAACCCATAACCTTATTTTATAACCAATAATGCTGAAATCTACTAAGAAAATTTGACGTCTTTATAGTCCCAGCTTCCCAGCACGTCGTTGGATGACTAGTGCGGATGTAAACTCTTCAAATCTGTTTTAAGGAAACTCTCTGATTCCGTGTTTTTCTAAAGTCATCCGAGGATAATAAGAGTGACGGGATAACGGTGATATAAGTTTATGTTAAATACACACATCCAAACACGTTAAGCTGGGAGCACAGCAGTCAACCCAATTTTATAAGAGAAAAAATGCTTCTCTACTACAATTTTTTTTACTATTCTCACAAGCGTTTTTTCATATGGGAAAAGCAAGAGAATTTTTTCCATTTCCTTCTAAAAATAACCCGGGTATCATCACCATCTCCGGTGGATTACCATCTACACGCTGTAACAAAGATTGGAAAGAAAGGAAATTAAAGCGAGTCTAACAAGAGCATTTAATATTGTTTATTTGTGTAATTAAAAGAATGAAGCATAGGATGGGAAGTAGAAGGGAATAATTCCTAAAATAGTATCGCGACCACATCATATTTAAAGATTACTGGCAAGATCAAGCGATCTTCTCTGACATACTTGCCACACGTCTCGTCTGATTGACGAAAAGGGCAAAAGGCGACAACCTTATTAGGTTCTTAGATTAAGTAGGGCGTAATGAAACATGAAATTGTAGTTTAGTTACTAATTATAGCTAATTACTTGGAAATGACAAGGCTAAAGCCTTCAAGATTTTGGCTATTTCACAAAACTGAAGACTGCAATTGGTCCATGTCAATTTATTTAGAAAGGTCTAATTTTACCCGTTTCAACAATGGCCGATGCTGGAAAGCCAGTAAAACTCGCTAGGGCGAGAGTCCTTGAGGATGGAAGTATGGGTTTTAAAAGCAAATTTAATTACGTAACTCTCCGCTTCAAATTCTAATATTTTTACTAAAAATTGCAGAAGTAACTGCTGGAAAAGGGTTATCAGAGGCAGTATCAAAAAGCATAAGAAAGGACCAGAGTGTTTCTTCAGGACATGTGCAAGGACAAAAGAGATATTCATCAGGAGCGACTTTGAGACATTCTGTAGGAAGTAAACAACATAGCAGGCAAAGCATTCGTCTTTCACTTAAATCGAGTAAATTATAAAAATGAGTGGTTAAATAATTTTATCTCTTCAAATAATCATTTTAATTTTCTAAAGGAAGCATCGTTACACGAATCGCACATTTGTTGGACGTTGAAGAATATTTGTTCCCTGATGAGGAAGAGGTTCTTGATCCAACTAAAGTTGAAACGAAACTAGATGTAACCGCATTGGACAGATATAACGAAGATGTTCGTCGGCTTCGAAAACTCCTTATTGATGAATGCAGAATGCTTCCTAATAAGTAAAGCATTATTATGATCTTTAAGTAAAAGTAACCATTTAATTAATTTGTCAAAATAGGGGCGAACCGGATGACCACGTCATAAGCAAAATCAGGCTTACCGTTCGATGTCTCTGCAGAACCTCCTTTTATGGAACCCACAAAGCTCAAATATTGGCCGAGGGAGGAGTCATTATGATTATTTGGCTGTTGAACAGGAGAAATGTGAAAGCCGCTGTGAAAGTTCATATTTTACAGAGTTTGGCGGAAATGATGTGGACTTCACCAGAATTGAAGTGGATTGTAAGAGCTTCCTAACAATGCTATGTACCTGTATGACGATAATCAATCTGTCATTATTAAATTGCAATTCTGTAGCTTTACAAATACAAAGGCGTAAGAGTAATTACCAAGCTACTTGTCAATGGCGTCAAGCAAAAGTCCGACCAGGCTAGATGGGCTTGTTATACCCTGGCTATGACTTGCATTTCCAGCGCGGACGCCATCTCTGCTGTAAGCTTCTCATTTCCGGTTCCAACTCTCAGCCTTAAATGCATTCCATTTTTAACCACTTTTTACTTGTTAACCCTTTTAAGGTACTTGACATAGATCACATCGACGAGGTCGTTGGCGAAGTCGCTTTTTACTCTTATTGGTCTAATTGGCCTGCTAATTTCGGCTCCATTTTACAAGGGATTCTGTTCGGACCTCATTCAGTTATTCCGATGGAGGAAGCGTTTGACTTTATTTAGATTTGATTTAGATCCAATTAGATAATTAATACAATCTTTAGTAATAAAAATAGTCTTGCATGAAAGGAATCATGATTTTAGCATTATTCGTGAATAACAACAAAGACAAAAATATGCACATGGTTTACCATGTGCTTTTTCACACACCATTCATTCATCACTCGATGGCTGAAAGCGGTACAAGTTTTTACACAGCCGGAGAATGTTTACAAATAAAAGATAACTCAATTTTTTGTAATTTTTGGAGTAAGTTTGGAACTTGGAATAATCTATTTTAAGTGATTAATAATAGTTCAATAGTTTGTGGTCTGATTAGTCATTGCTTGAAGTGTGATAAATATTTTAAAAGAGAAGAAAGTGATATGTTCCTGTTCCGGCATGGCGGGTTTAGTTTTGTCCGAAGGACCTTATCAAGCCCTTCAAGATGTATGTGTCAAAAGGTGGCAGAGAAAGAGAAGAAGCAATCGACTAAAATATGCTTCCCGAACGTTAAAAAGACTGACATTGAGAGGATTTCGAGCGCAGTTAGTCTAGTGATTGTTGGAGATAAGATTTGTTGGAGCCTTATCAAGCGGAAGACCGGAACCTTTCAGGTTGAAGCGTTGCAGCAAGTAGTCTACCCATTTAAGCCGAGAATGCATTATGTGACGCTGTTGCAAGAAGTCAGACTTAATTTAAAGGAAGGGAAGGTGTTTACTGTTAAATTATTTAACTAATATTTAAATATGTTGTAGATGGAGAAGGTGGCGAAAGAGATCCCGACTTCAGATTTGTGTATTACTGAGGAGTACCCAGCTACGACGCCTACTGCTTACATGTTTAATTTTCAGTTGCAAATGGCTCAAGCAAAAGCGATGTTGCTGGGAATGATAACCTCGAGACCTAATCCGCCTATGATTGTTGCAATAAAGACTGTGGCAGTAGCAAAATTATTTGATACGTTTGTGGGTAAGTAAAGGCACTAAATTATTGTTGTTTAATTGTGGTATGGGTCCGTTTGGTCTAATAGGCAGACGGAAATGCCATGAGTCTTGAATGACATGTAAAATTGCAAACATTCAAGCTCTCCTGGCTCGAATGTAGGTTAACTGAGGAGAATAAAAAGTCTGGAATTTGGGAAGAATTTCACCAATCAACACTTTGTCTTAATGGCCCAAGCGACTTTATTAATTCTAAATATTTTTCAAGCACACTTTGCCTCAAACTGTCCTTATTTTGAAAAATTACCATACTATGTATCTGAAACTACAATCTTTATAATTTCCAACTAACGATTTTTCGAAACGAAAGTGTACTTGATAAAGCGTTTTAGAAAAATGAATTCTATTAGTCGATTTCCGTAAATAAAATGAATGTTGATTGGTGAACAAAGTCTTCTAAAAAAAAGATTTCAAATTCTTTAAGTCATCAGTTGATCTATAGCCAGGACATTTTCGGTAATTCATGAGCTTTTGTCGATATTCGATATCAAGCCTATAACCAATGGGATCTTCCAGACACGAACTTAAAATTGCGGACACATGAATTTAATAGCATATTATTTTTTATAGGTTCAGAAAGAGTCTCAGGACAGCATATCGTAGAAGACATTTTAATCAACCGTACCGAAGCGTCCGTTAATATAGAAAATCATCTTTTAGATCAATATATTTCACTAGATGTACCAATAAGAGAAAGTTTGGCAAATGCGTTTCTACTAAATATGACTTACTGGAAATTGACAAAGCAGTGTTCCTTACATCTATCTAAATATTCTCAATAATTGAGACTCAATTACTGTTACTCTTTTTAAGAGCTAGTCCAATAAAAACAATTTTCTATTTTTGAATTATAAAATGCTGAAAATTTAAGCTTTGCTGTTTTAATATCTATCTAAATATTCTCAATAATTGAGACTCAATTACTGTTACTCTTTTTAAGAGCTAGTCCAATAAAAACAATTTTCTATTTTTGAATTATAAAATGCTGAAAATTTAAGCATTGCTGTTTTAATCATTAAGCATATTTCATTCTGCAGAAACTGCCATAAACAGAAACTGCGGAAGTGAATCGTTCTTTCACCCACACCCCAATTGCCTCCACACGCTCCTTCCGCTTGATGCAATAAAAAAACTCGGATGACGCAATATTGAATACTGATTACATGCAAATATTTATCCAGGTTTTGAAAGCTAATAAGATAGCTCAAGCTCATGCTGAACTCAAGAGAGCTACACTGTTACATGTCTACCCATTCGTATCGTGTCATTGCTTCACAGCAAATTTGAGCAAATGCTTTCAAGGAAATGGAGTGGGAATGTCTAGAGAAAGAGGACTTGTTACATACATTAGCTCATGCTGAACTCACAAGAGCTACACTGTTACATGTCTACCCATTCGTATCGTGTCATTGCTTCACAGCAAATTTGAGCAAATGCTTTCAAGGAAATGGAGTGGGAATGTCTAGAGAAAGAGGACTTGTTACATATACATGACTATGTCCTTCACAGCATATTGGCAAAAATTTTATGCAAAATTACTTAAATCAAGTCTAACTTAGGTATTCCATCATAGCTGATTACATTTTAGTTTCTCTAAAGAAGGGAGTTTTACTTATTTTCACCACGAGTCTTGTGACCGGCGACGACTTTGTTTGAGAGGAACTACGATATAAACTATATTTGCTTGCACATGAGATATAGTCTAGTTTAGTATTTCTCATGCGTCCCCCATTTAGCTAGGATGGAATGGAAACGTGCAATATGTTCGGATATGGAGGTCCTCCCAGTAGAACTAGAGCTTTTTCTTCCTTCCCTTGCTATTTTCCCGTTGGAGCCACTTTCCAATATTAGGCTTCCCTGATATACCCGTAATATTGTCTACTGCTCGAATTTCATCATCGCCTTCGCCCAGACATGCATAGAATCGGGAAAAAGTATATCAGCGCATAGTTCAGCGTGCAACTTCTAGTTCTAGTCTTTGGAAATGAATGGGTATGTCGTGGATGGTGAATAGGCAGAGTTTTATGTGACTCGTGAAACTTAAATTCAAGTCTCTTCAGCGTGACTCTTCAGTACCACTGGGCCATTTTGCATTGCAACTTCTCTCATTGATTTCTCCAACGGAAGAGTATCTTTCTCAATATATTTAAAAAGTTTCCACATTGTACTTGAAAATTTTACTGTTACCTTTACCAAATATCATTTTATCAGATATCTTAACCGTATTTTCGAAAACCACTATCGGGCTATTATACCACTGTACCTGGTAATGAAAATTGCAAATTGAAAAATTTAACTTCTCTGAAAAAAAAGAAGCTAGACATTTGTTAAATTTCAAAACAGGGAATTTTGCCAACAAAAAAATTCGTGCCATACAAATTAATACTTTCTTCATTCCTTAAAGAAAACAACCTCCGAGTTTAATTTTCGAGGAAAAACAAATTATTATCTGAAGGAAAAAAACAAAACGATTTCCCCTCCAATTTGATTACTTACATAAGTGGCACACTTTTTATTGTGTACATTCAGCCATAAATTTATCGACGCATTTCTGCGTGATTATTTCAGGGAAGATTAAAAACAGGCGACATTCAAAAATCTCTTATCTTGTCTGTCTACTCAAGAATAATTTATATTTCTTGGTATAGATAACCCACTTATAAATCCCGGTATATACAACAAGTGTTTCAAACTCGGTGTTCCGAACCACGATAGGCTCTTTTCTGCCATTCCTCTCCGAAAAAAATTCAATAGGTTGGTATTTTAACGTACCTGATCAACTTCTTGAGGCCATCAACATAATAAACACGTTTGACTGCTAATTTTACCTACGTAAATATAGCAAACAGGTTAGAGCAAATCGGAAGCAAAGAGAAAGGATTGGTGAAAAAAATCGAATGTGCTTTCATTGAATAAATTTAAGTACATATTTCTAAGTATCTAAACTCAGAGTGCTATCCATTTGGAAAGTCAACTTTCTCCAGGGAAAAAAGAGACAATATTTTTGTACAATTGATAATCGGCCAGATTAATATCTTCGTTTAAATTTTTTAAATTGTCTTCGTTAAAGTTAAAACTGGGAACAATTGCACGGAACCTATGTGTTCTTTTGCATAATTTCCGGACTAGGACATGAAAGTGAACTTTATCAAGCGCATCATCAGACTTATCAGTACTTACCCAGTGATCGGAAAGAAATGGTTCAACATGAAGGCTGTAATGGTAAGTGAATTTTGCAATTATAATATTATACAATGCAGTTAATTTGCTTGGTGGTCCGTGTAATTGGAAAACTCGTGACCCATTTTTTTGCGCAAGAAAAATATTGGCCATGAGAGGGGTAATATGTCGCAATCAATCGATTGGAAAATATTAGCTGGTTGCATATACATTGAGACATAGTTTATATAAGAACAATGGTATTTAGTAGACAAGAGCCCGGAAATAACCGAGAAAATCAGGGAAAATTGGCTTGTATAAAAGCGCCTTTAATCAAAGCATTAATTTTGAATGCTAAAACGGCTAAAAGTCACATCAAAGCTAACAAGAATTATTCATTAGGAGGTTGCATGACCACTTTACACAAATCATGATGAATTAGCAATGTAACAGGCGTTGTCTGTCCTCCTTTATAAGAAAACCTTGGAAGGCATACTTTATGAGAAGAACTACCTTTTCAACAATTCAACCTTTTCATTTTGAGAAATAACGACTTTCTTTTGAAATAAGCTTTAAATTAAACAGTGCCTTACAATTACACAAGTGGTTTCTTTCATTTAAAACTATTATATTCCTTCAGCAAAAAGTGAAAGCAGCTAAAATAAAGGGTTTGAAGTCATCTAATATTTTTAAAGGTGAAGTCATCGTGATTTACATTGCAGATCGATTTTTAGCTTATAGAGTAAATTACTATTAGTAATCCGATATTGCACAGTCATGATTCAATAACCTTAACCATCATAACTGAAATAGCTGATATGATATGATGCAATTAAGAGCTTTCATGACGGACTAATCGTGAGAAAGCAGCTGCCCGTTGATATTACGAAATGCGAAATGCATATTTCTCATTCTCTTCACATTTCGCGACTAATGGATTCGGCGACATTGCCCTCGTTAGCAATTTGCAAGTGTCGTTTAAGACACTTCGGTGATTGTCTGATGTAAGCTTAATGTTTTATGTCGTGCTTTAATTGCGTCATTAAATCCGTAAGAAATTTTTAAGCTTGCAGCTGCGCGTATCTACAAATCGAAAATGTAAGATATAAGCTGAAAATTGACTCCATCTAAACTTGAAAGAAATGTAATATCTGTAAACTACGCATGTATCTTCATCCGGTTGGATAAAAACCATTCGTACATATTTTCGATTGTCTTTTTCATAATGAAATGTATAATGAAGAAAATGCCTTAAGGTTTGCAGCTATAAGTTATATAGAAGTTCTCAAATTAAAAAAAACCTTACCAATCTGAATTTGATTATTTCATAGCTTAATATCTTGTGATACTAAACGGGATGAAACTTCTACAATCTTAAATTTTTTTTTATATTTCTTGAATGACTTGTCGATAGTTTCTCATGCGAATCAGTTTAGTTCAACCCCATGCCCCCATTAACTTGGTAGGTAGCCGAACTGCGAACTGCGAAAAAGAGATCAGTGTAAATATCACACTTTAGCCTTTCAAGTACTGGGCACAAGTCCAGAAGTTAGGCTTTTGTTACCCCATAGGTTCAATAGCACACTCTTCTATTACAATTCTACTCCGCCATCTATCTACTTATTACGCGTGGACTTTTTTCATTGTAAACCCTAAGGCTTTTTTGTTTCGGAACGTACGAAGACCCAA
>JAHZMU010000809.1:0-13374 GCA_027743725.1 Rambutsinella grinnellia | reverse complement strand
AAATCTCGGTTTATCTTCACACAAAAATCTCGGTTTGGAAATCTCGGTATGCAAACCTAGGTATAGAAATCTCGGTACCGAACTTCGGTTTGGAAATCTCGGTACAACTTCACACTCATTCCAAAATATCGTCATGAACTTTACATTTGCTCCGGTTCTATCCTGATTTGCTATCCATCTCGATACGTTAATATTCGTCTTATAGAAACCAACAAAAAGTAGCATAGTTACACTCAGCGTAAGCCATACCATTCTTCCAAAGGCGTTTACTAGTCTTCTGCTCTCCGCGTGTCTTTGGCCACATGCTATAAATTGCAGAGAATTTATATCGTTCGGGATACTCAGCGGTAGGCATAATCGCAATCCACCTGCCTCCGGTTCAATCCCGTATTTTCTCAGTTTAGATATGTAATCATATTTTGAATTGTTGACGGATTTCCCATTCGCACAGTCTTTATCAGATACTTTATAGCTGATATTGGTTATAATAGACATCCAAATATGGTCTAAAAAATTAACCTGCATTTCATATACGTCTAAGAAGTCTGATAATGAATTATGTGCGTTCATTTTATATTTTGTGGATAAGTCATCCTCACAATTCTCTCGCCAATATAGAGCTCCTCCAAGGTAGCTCCAAAATTGTTCGATTTTCTGAATTTCAGTAGCTTTTTCTTCTATTTTTGACGTGTCTGTTTTTTCTAAAAGGCAGCTATTTGTTCTCCATTGGCATTCGTCTGGATGTACGAATCTTATACTGGGCGTTCCATTTCCATGTTGATATGTTACGTGAAGAAATATAATATTTTTAGTATGTTTCGTGTCATATTCATTGTAAAATATCCATTTTATCCATTTGCTAATCACCTTTGCATTTGAATGACCAAAAGTATTATTCGATGGGACGATAAATACTTGGATTATGGGAACTGAACTGGGAAGAACCCACTTATCTTCGTTACTACCGAGCCCGACCCGCCAATCTATATGCCACACGCGTGGGTAATTATCAATCCTTTCTTTGGGGCTTGGAAGCGGGGGAAATATGTCCAAACGGATCTCACAATTCCAAGGTCTCATCAAAGAATATAGTTTGAGGGAAAATTGCGGTTTCTTATCAGGGATAAGTATCTTATCTTGATATATCAGACTCCAAATGTCGCGATTATCGTATAAGTTTAGAATAGGCCGTCTAATCACAACGGGTTGGGTTACTTGTGCGATGTTGGCTCCAACAAAGTTGCTGATTATCGTAAGACAATTTGCATTTATCTGGAGGTTATTAGCCCATTTCAGATCAATTGCAAAGTCTAGCTGTTTTATTGGAAATAGTGTGCGAGATATAATATTAAAACGTTCCCATTGATAAACTATGGCATCGGAGGACACTATTATTATGATCAGAAAAAATAATGGATAACTCCAAACACTCTTAAAGTTTTCCCTAAAACAATTTGTCTTTACGGGCTTCATTGCTACGATTTGCGAGGTAATAAATGTCCTCGTGTAGCTTTGCAGGAAGTGTTCTACTGGCTAGAAAATTAAAATCGTTTTAGCAGGTATTTTCCTATCTCAAATTTAGAAAGCTTTCATATCGAGCATACTTACAGAAACAAACAACTTACGAAACCAAAAGTACCTTAATTATTCAACCTGTTTGTTAGAATTTTAGTTAAACGCGAATAAACTTTGTCTTTTACAGGGAGCATTTTATATGGTTTCGAAAGCCCGATGTCATTACTTTAATTATTAAGATATTGCATGCAGAATATCTGCGATAAGATATATGTTTTGGTGCAAAAAAAGTTACCGACTGGCTGAAGTATTCAAATTGGAAGACACTGTTTAATCAATTTAAACTGCTGGGTAGTTTTCAGTGATGTGACGATGTAGAACTCGACCCGGCATGATTTCGGAGGCAAACGAATTACGATTTTATTCCCAATGATACCAGTTGAAGTCGGCGGAGAAAGAATTGTATAAAATGTTTTTGTTTTTCATATTTGTAGGCTTCGAAGGGAAGATATTTTATTGCAATTACTTAAGAGTATGGTGCAACTACATCGTCTTTTTTAAAAAACACACATATTTCTACTACAAAGAATATCAAAGCCGTAGAAAGACCAATCCCCAAGATACAAAATATTACCAAAATATTCCCCTCAATCGATGCCGCCTTTGGCTCATCCGTTCCCTCTATTATTTTAACAATCTCATCATTAACTTTTGATTTGTAATCGCTCAGATATCGAACAAGTTTGAGGCACATTTCCAAAATTCCAGAAGCCTTGAATTGTCCAAGTCTTTCAGTAACCAAAGGGGAAATGTATGAATTGATACTAAAATAAATTTCAGTTTGGAGGTCCTATTCAATATGCTCCTGCGCTTTTATTTGCTTCTGCAAGCGTTAAACATTTACTATTAAACGTTAGGAATGCTATTCTTCTGCAATTGGCTAATGATTTATTTATCATTTTGTCTTGAATAATTTGGTAATGCGTTTTTAACCCTTTTTGCATGCGATGTTCACCCAACACCTCTTTTCCCCACCAGTTGACCCCAGGAATGAAAAATGCTTTAAATGTTTCGTACAGAATCTCGTTGGGGAACGCCAGTTCTGCGTATTCCAAAACAGATTCATTAAATTTGGCGTCTCCAAAAGTAGAACTCCTAGATTGAGAAGATAATTCGGGCTCCATAAACGCATACTCTGTCCAGTCAAAACGTGTATTAGATGTTCCCTTCTTAGTAAGATCGGAACGGCGATACATCCTCGGATCGAAATTAGAAAGGGCAGGATCACGCTTAAGCTCGTCAAGAATTCCCTCATCGTAGAGTGGAATCTCGTCCTTAATTAATTGTTGTAATGTCTGATACTTTAGGAACTCTCTTGGTTTAATCATATTATAAACATTTGTGTTTCTATAAGCATTACTTAGCACAACTGCACCAAGTAGGTAAAGAAGCAATACAATCTTAATCTTAGTTTCATTATTTATATTTGGTTTGAAGGGCAAGTCTCCCTTCTCCAAAAAGACTTTTGTCAACAAATATATATTTGAAAAGATATTTCTAACTTTGCTAAAACTGCTAGACTTGCGTGGCTTGTTTTGTATAGAATAGGATGTTAGTAATTCCCAGTAAGCAGCAACAAACAGAAGCGATATTATTAGAAAAATCCATGAATATAAATCATAAACGTTAAACAATTCTTTAAAAACCAAAGAGCTCTTGCCTCTCAGGCCGCACATGACAAATTTGTAAGAGCGGAACGGATTTTTTAAACTCATTGGGAGGTGGAGCTTGGAGCTAGTATCTAATGATTGGGTGAACCGTAATTCTGTAACTTGTTGATAATAATATGCTTCTACTCTGTGAATGAAAAATTTCTGCTGAGTTAAATTAAACTTTGAATCTTTAGGTGTACAAACAACGTCGTCAAAATCAACGTGAGTTTTTTCTACTACATAAGTCATATTTTTAAAAATTAAATTCCAGACTTCAACAAGGTAATGTGCAAGTCTCTCATTTTCTGTCTTGAACTGAGAGATCTGTTGAAGAAATGTGCGATATTCTTTTTTCTCGCATATCTCAAAATGCATCATTATTGTATCCGGATCTGGATAAATTTTCCAAATTAAGCGATAATTCCGAAAGGCTTTCCTCAAATCATGAATTAGGTTGGAGGTAATCGTAATTTCATAAATAGTCAAATCTTTTAGGCCATGCCAGATTTCAGAATTTAACTCGATGAAATGTACTCGAGTCATTGAATAATATTTGCGACCCGCTTTTTTTCCTAATCCTATAATAAGGAATTCAATATATGGAGTGATCTCCTGCTCGTGTTTGTAATCGTAGATTATTCTCTTTTTCCACGATTGCGCGAGCTCAACCACTTTTTCCCTTCTCTCCACGACCTCTGTAATTCCATTAAGAGACGATTCAGCAGAACAAAACAATGCCAGCGTTGTCGAAGTGGACGGAAGGGCTTTCGATATGAAGCTCTTCTGCCAATCAATATCCCATATTAGGGGATAGATAGGTTCACATCGAGTATCGCAATTTATATTTCTCTGATAGGTAAAAGCAACCATATCCCTTTCAAAGTTTGGAGGATAGAGGTCCATGTAGATTTGGCAATTCCACGTCTTTGAGCGATGTGCTAAGCGTAGCCAGTCAAGATAACAAGTCTTTAGAGCATTCCATGCCCATGCTCGATTACCTATTTTGTAACAATGTTTAAGTATTTGCTCGGTCGAATGCTGGTCAGGAACCCATGCAAAATATTGAGTATGACTATTTCCCATGTTGTACGAAACTAAAGCTAATTTGCGGATAATTATGGGATTATAAGCTGGGTGCAAATCAATACTGTTAAAGTTGTTCAAGATGTTTATACAATGACCATCTTGTAGTAGAGAGAGAAAGTTTAGATCGACCGGAAATGTTGGCAAATTCCAGTGCCCAAATTTCTCCTTGTTTTGGCCTGCGAGTTCTTTGCTGCTTTTTATTAAAGTAATGTCGTCTACAACAAATGCATTTGTTAATAAGAGGGTGATGTGAAAAACAAACAGGAGAAAATTTAATCGCTTCGATGCCATTTTATGCCAAACGTTTCCTGTATTTTTTGGAAAATACAATAGCAACTTATATACAACTCTCTGTCGCTAACTGCGACCGATTGGAAAGTGAGTGTTCCATTTGAATTGGCGATGTGCCAGGTACACATTAACTAATTAGAATTTCAGTTTTCTCCTTAGGTAAGGCAAGCCCAGTTTTAATGGATTCAGTATTTATAGGGATAGGCTTCATAATGCTATGTTTTAAATGCATTGGATTAAACGCTCTTTAAATTGATTGAATCTTTGCTATAAAAATGTCTCTCTACTTGACATAAAAAGGTGTGAAATAAAATAATGCTTAAACCTAATATGAATAAATTGTTTTAGTTTGTCCATGCAAAATTATGCTTGACATAATTTATAATTAGAAACGAATAAATTTATTTTCTCTAGACCTAAGCTTTAAAAATATCGCACGATCTTATTAACGCAATAATTTTTAACACGACTTATCATCTCCAACAGGAAAAATATAAGAGCTGCAGAAAGACCAATACTCCAAGTACAAAATATTACAAAAATATTCCCTTGTATAGAAGCCGCTTTGGGTTCACCTGTTTTCTCTATTATTTTAATAATTTCATCGTTAGCTTTTGTTTTGTTTTGTAATCGGAAAGATTTTTTACAAGCTTAACAAACATTTCTAAAATTCCAGAAGTCTTGAATTGTCCAATTCTTTCTATAACCAAATGGGAAATGTAACCTCCAATACGAAAATAAATTTCAGGTTGGAGGTAATTATCTTCCCCGAAGTAAACGCCCTTGTGCTTAAAATTTTCTTTAATAACGCTGTTTACATCTCGCGATATAAAAAATGCTTGCTTTTTACAATCGTTTAATGACCTAAGAATAACTTCCTTTTGAATCCTCTCGTAATGATCTTGCAACTCTTCTAAAATATTTTCTGCTTCCCACCAATTGACCCCAGGTTTGAATAAGTATTTTAATGCTTCAAACAGAATTTTGTTGGGAAACGCCAATTTTGAGTGGCTCAAAAGTATTTCGATACGTTTTCCTTCCTCAGTTGCATATCCCAATCCCGCATCTAAAGTTTTAAAGTCTGGCACGGAGTTGATCTCTGCGTATTTTCTCCAATTAAAGCGTTCATTTGAGTTTCCCTTTCTAGTGAGATCAGACTTGCGATACATCCGGGGGTCAAAATTGCGCAGGTCATCGTAAAAATAAAGGTTAAATAGAAATCCTGGAAAATAGAGCGGAATTTCATCCTTAATTAATTGCTGGACTGTCTCGTACTTAAATAGTTGCCTTGGTTGGATCATATTGTAAACGTTTGTATTTCTATAAGCATTGCTTAGTACAAGTGCTGCGAGAAAGTAGAGAATTAAAACAATTCGAACTTTGATGGAGTTGTTCATTTTTGGGCTTATTGGAATTTCGCCGTTCTCTAAAAAGACCTTTGCAAGAAAATAAATGTTTGCAAATATTTTAAGAATTGTGTCAAAGCTAAATAAGCTATTATTGTTTGTTATAGAATAAGAGGATAGTAATTCCCAGTAAATGGCAACAAAGAGAAGCGATAATGTTAGAAAAATCCATGAATAAAAATCATAAACGTTAAAAAGTTCTTGAAAAGCTAATGGACTCTTTCCTCTCAGGCCACACATAATAAATTTGTAAGAGCTAAATGGATCTTGCAGACTAATTGGGAGGTGGAGTTTTGAGCCGGTTTCACCAGAGTTGGAGATAAATAATTCAGTAATTTCTTGGAGATATAATTCTGCTTGGGATTGCAATAGTAACGTTTGAATTAAACTTAACTTTGGAGTTTTAGGCGAACAAGCTTGATTCTCAGTTACATACGTTATGTTTCCAGCAATTAAATGCCAGGCCTCAACCAGAAGATGTGCGAGTTTTTCATTTAGTTTTCTAAATTGGGAGATTTGTGCAAGAAATTTGCGATATTCGTTCTTATCGCATAAGTCAAAATGCATTCCTATCGCATCTCCAGAATGGAGAATACTCCAAAGAACGGGTTTGTTAATGCGAAAAGTTTTTTTAAGTCATCAATCAATTTTGGGGTAATCGCTACTTCCCAAGCTGTCAAATCAAATCCGTACAAAGTTTGGGAATTTGGCTCTATGACAAGGACACTATTAATTGACAAGTGCTTATTTCCTGCCTGTCTTCTGAGTTTAACAATGAGAAATTCAATGTATCTAGTAAACCTCTTGTGAATATTTTCATAGTTGAAATTTACTCCGTTTTTCCAGGATTGGACAAGATTTCGTTTCGTTTCCAGTGACTCTTCAGTTGAACAAAACAAGGCTAGTGTTATCGATGTAGATGGGAGGATTTCACTTATAAACTCATCCTGCCACTTAAGATCCCATAATTGTTTATATAAAAGTCCAATTTGGCATTCCCTATTACAAAAACGTGCACTTTTTAGATAAGCTGCTTATCATAAGCATGGCCATCTTGCTCTGTTCCTAGATTCGGAGGGTTTAGATCGACATAAATTTGGCAATTCTACGTTTTTGAACGATGCACTAAGCGTAAGCGGTCGAGATATGGACACCTGTATAAATTACCCCAATCCGTTAATGCCAAATTATCTATTTCATAACAAAGCTCAGGAATTTGTTCGTGTGAACGTGGTTGGTCTGGAACCCACGCGGGGTATTCGACTCCCTCGCTGTCATTTCTTTGGTATAGAGCTAAAGTCAATTTTCGAATAAGTATGGGATGATTAGTTGGCTGTAAATCAACACCCAGAAAGTTGTTTAAGACGTTAATGCAATGACCATCTTGTAATAGAGAGATGAAGCCCAGATCAACCGGGAAAGTAGGCAAGTCCGAGTGACCAAAAATCAATTTGTTTAGATTTGACAGCCTTTCGTTTTCCTTATTTGTTTCCAGGTTAATAAAGAGATTTTCCTGAAATGCGTTTGCAAATAAGGAAGTGATGCTGATTGAAAGCAGAAGATAATGTGCTTTCTCAGGTTCCATTTTGTCAAATCCTGCACATTATTAGCACTAATTTTTTCTTCTAGTCTTATGCCGACGGCGTTCTGTCGTCAACTGTGGAGCTTTGGCAAAGCTAATCACTTCATATTATACTTAGGATTTATGATACGTACAAATTAACTAATTAAAATAGCAATTTCGTGGTTGGTTTAGTCAAGCTTAGTTTTTTTTAATTACAAAACTTTTAAAAACGTAAATTTCTAAAATTTCTAACATAAAATGTCGAGGTTTTGATATGGTACAGTTATAATCTTGAAGAATCTTTTAATTGTTCCTTGACATAACGCGACGTTTTGATGGTAGTGGATTGAACGCCGGACTTTGTGGAACAGTCAATGTCTTTGAAGATGATTTTGGAAAAAAGGGTTTAGGCTCTTTGAATGGCTGGGCTTTGTGGACCATTTGCCTCCTCCTTTTGATATCTTCCAGTCTCTGTAGTTCCTCCCATTCTTCTTGCTATAAAAAATGTTAAAATTAATTACAATTAATAACAAAAATATTTCATTTATATTAGGGTAGCGTACTTGTCGCTTATGCTCTTCTTCTTCACGTTCCTTTTCCCTTAATTGCTCATCAAATTGTTGGCGTTGAGCTGCCCGTCTTTCAGTTGCCAACTGGATATCCAGAGGTCCTTCAACAATTTTACTAGACCTTTCTGGAATGAACGGTGCTTTATTGATTACCTCTGCTGGTTGGGCAAAGAAAAGCGCTTGTTCTTTTAGTTGGTGATTTTCTTCCTCCAGCTATTAACAAAATTAAATTATTATAAAATATTAAAGTACTAAAAGTACTTATTCCAATTGCATACCTTTCTCTTAAACGCCTCTTGATAAGCTGCTCCCCTTTCATCCGACCTCAAACGGAAAGGCTCCGCTTGTGTAACTTCGATAGCCTTTTTCTCCGGCAACTTTTTGAATTTTGGAACAGGATTGGCATGAAATGGATTAATTTTATTGGCCAATTCTAATTCCTAAAAAATGCAAATGAAATTAAATATTAAATTGCCTATTTTTTAAATTTTAAAAACTAAATTAAAAACCTGCTTAATTTTCTCCGCTTTTTTCTCAATCATTTGCTTCTGTCGAGCTTCAAAGCTTGAGCTGAATGGCTTGGCTTCAGTTAGTTTTAGCTCATCTTGTATTGGGGCCTTGGAGGTAGTCGGATTGCGACGAGTTCGGCTTACACGCTTTGGTTTTGTGATTTTCGAGTCAGAATCCGTCTTTAAATAAATTTAATATTATATATTTAATTCACCTAATTAGTAATTAAGAACTTTTACGCACAACAGTTTGCAACATTTTCCTCTCCTGTCTCTCCCTCAACCGCCTTTCTGAAGCAAATTGTGGGGAAATTGGTTGGGTGACCTTCAAAGCCTTTTGTTTTGAAGGAGCATAAGGAGCTCTCAAGTCCATTTTGTCTTGAAATCAAAGCATCTAAACATTATGGACTAAACGTCTTACCCTTTTATATTACTTAAACAGCAAAACTTTTATAAACTTAACTAATTAGTAAAAATCAATAATTGTCTTAAATATTTTCTTAAAAAAGATCACTTCTTGCTCTCCTCTCAATCCACTTGTAAATGAAAAGGAAATTTTTATCAACGGACAAAAAATTGAGAAAGGTAAACAACTTGTTGTGAAGAGGGGAGAGCATGAGAGATAGCTGGGATGAGAAGTGGTCGTTGTTCATCTCATAGCAAAAGGCTGAAGGATGAACAAAGAGAATTTTCATGAAAAACCAAAGCTCCTACCCATTTCATATGCCAAAGCTTCTTAATTTTTCTTTCCTATTTTTTCTCATTTGGCATGCAGACTAGATATTAATAATCCATGGGAAAGTCTGCTTGAAATACTTTGGGTGAAAGTAAAGCTTTCTTATTATTAAGAAACATTAGGAAGGAGTAATAATCCCAATAATTCTAGTTTCCCTGCATTTTTAAACTTTATTTAGTAACGGGTAGAAATATTTTAAATAAAAATCGATTTTTAGGTAAGCTTAAGGGGAATTATTTGAAACCAAAACTTACATTTAACATCATGAGGATGAAGAGAAAATAACTCAGTCCACTAGTGCATGTTGAGCGTAGAGGATAAAATTGATTCGTTTTTATTTAAAAAGCATTTAGCAAGGAATACGACTACCTTTTTTGATTGCATCAGTCATAAATTTTATTGAGGAAGTTCCTGTATTGATATGCTATTTAAATCTATTCTATGCTGTCTTTGAGCAGCTTCTACAAAGTCCATTTGATCATTCTGTTTACCAATTTATTATTTTCCGCTTAATTCGTCTCGTGCAAATGCGTTACGTTTCTACTTCTTCTAGAATAGTAAATTTGTTAGCTTTGAATAATCTAATGGTCCTAACAGCTCATTAATTGCTTGTTCAATTGTGACTTGAGTTATTATATAGCTTGGATTTGGATTGGCATTGCCAATTGTGTCACTTTCCACAGCTTTTGGTCAACGTATAAGTTTTAAATGTCAAAGTTCAACATCTTGTGTAATTGCAGGAGTCTTTCCGCAAATTCACTTTAAAAATAATCGTTTAATAGTTGATTCTTTTAGCAGGAATTCTAGAAAAAAATAAGAGTGAATAACAACCAAAACCTATTTGATTTGCTGCTTATAGCAAAATATAAAGTTTCAAGGTACCTTAAAAATAGGGGTTTGCGTTATAAAGCTTCAAGTCCCAGAAACGATTAACCTATACATGTTACATTTAAGTCAAAGTCTACTAGTGTAGGTAACGACGTTAAGAAAAGAACAAGTTTATTATTTTGAGCTCCAGGTCTCTGAAAATATAAGTTGGAAATATTTGGTCACATAATCTGAATCATTAAAGGGTTCAAAATGTCCATTAGGGTTCCTAATCAGTCATGCGTAGTCACTGCTCTAGTCCGTCAATCAATTCAGCTCCATAAACAAACCTTTTCCTTCTTATATCCCTACCCTTTCTACTTTGACGTTGTTGATGAGAACATTATTGCTTTGAAGAGGCACCCAATCACCTTCAAACATTTACCATGGATCCTCTCCCTCATATTCATATTTGGAGTTGTAAATATTGGCTCGTGTACACACAACGTGCTTATGAAATTATTTGGATTTGAGATGCAAGCAGAAGTCCACATCATTTATACATTTATATCTGCATGTATCGGTGTCGTTATCCTTATGGAAATTTCAGCCTGTTCGGTTTTATTTCATCGACCAACGATAATGGATCATGGCGTAGGAGTTTTGGCATTGGAGAAAAGATGTAAGGAAGGGTTTAAAAGGTCGAGAAGAACTGTATTAAAATGCAAAATTTTCTTGCAGGTCTACACCTACTTATTCCGAACACGCGGCGTGGAACACGACCGGATACGTTAGGCATGGCATTACTTTTCATGATGGCTACAATCATTAATATAATGTTGTATGTGCCCCTATTTGTTCTCTGCGACTTAGATCCATATTATGCCGTATTGGAGGAATTTGCAACTAACCCATTTAACCGTTCTATCTCTCAAATTATTATCATTATTTTAATTCGGCTCGTACTCAGTTGCATTTCAGTGTTTGAATGTGCTAGACTTGGGACTACTTTTTTTATCTTCATTATTTTAATTGCGTTTTCCATTGTTAATTCCATCATAAGTCTGAAATTTATAGATAGGTACGCATGCCGTAACCTTTTTACTCAGCTTCACTTACAATTCAATAGATTTACTTGGTTAGTTAATGAAGTGGCACTAATGTTGATTCTACTTGCACATGTTATGACGATATTGCAGTTATGGGCATTTATAAAATGTCAGGAATACCTCTCTAGGGCTCTCCTAACAATCGATATATTAGGCATTGTTAACCTTTTAGTATTAACTACAATAGGAATTCATGCAACTGCACAAATACAGATTGAAACTGGACGGTTAATTCGCAGAAAGGAGGAAAGATTTTTATGCGTTTATACTAAAAATAAGGATAGATTATTTAGGTACAAGTTTTGGCGAGCACAACGTCCAATTTCTATCAAGGCAGGATCATATTTCAAGTTTGGAAGAGAAACCCCTGTGCAGTATTTTGATAAATTGTTGAATAACGTGGTAAATGCTGTCATGTTAATTAAGCCAACTTAGTTTTGGAAAGAATAATTGTAGATATTTTGTCAGTCATGCAATTTTAACTAATTTTCTGGACCAAATATTCGATTAAATCAATAAGTTTTACTTCAATAATACTAAATTATTTAAGTATAAAAACCTCTCGGAATTACGCAACTTCTTCAAGGACTCCTTTTTTAAAGTTTTATTCCAAATATGTATGCTAAAAAAAGTTTAGAGAATAAAATTATTACGTAGTCTTGATTCGGTAACGATTTAGTTAGGATAATTTACTTTGGATCGAATCAAAATGATAAGAGTTCTAGAAAACTCATCAGTCGTTTCCGCTCTCGTCCTTAAATCAATCCTTCTCCAAAAACACGTATTTACCAAGCTATACCCTTGCTTTTATTATTTTGATTATTAATAATGGCCTGGTTTCTCTAAGGCAACGCCCAATCAACTCCAGAGTTTTACCTTGGTTCTTAGTCATGATATTTATAACCGGACTAATAGGCTTAGGCTCATGTTCCCACAACGTTTTAGTCCAATTTCTCCCACTTAGGCTGAAAACCGAGGTCAGCTTTCTCTATTCATTCTTATCTGCGGGGTTCGGTTCTTGTGCAGTTATTCATATCACAACCTGCTTGATTCTATTCGTCCGACCACAGATACTCGCACATCTTAACGAGTTTTTGGTACTCGAAAAGAATTGTAAGGTAAATAGACTCAGATTCAAGCCAAATAAAATATAACTGATTTCTTAGGTCTCAGAAGACTTTCACCAAACGCTAGACCCGGAACCCGTTTGGATATCTTGGGCGTGGCGATTCACCTTTGTAAGTTAAAAAGACTCAGATTCAAACTAATTAAAATATAACTGATTTCTTAGGTCTCAGAAGACTTTCACCAAACGCTAGACCCGGAACCCGTTTGGATATCTTGGGCGTGGCGATTCACCTGCTTATACTTTCCTTTTTAGTCTTCACACCGATAGTACCCGCATTATTTATTTTGCTTAATTTAGATCCATACTATATAATCCTAGAAGAAATCTTACCTGACCCAGTTGACCGCTCTTTAACCTTAAAATTACTCACACTATTCCTCCGCTTTATCCTCGGCTGCACTTCCATGTTTGAATTCCTTCGATTTATTAGCCTCGGCATGGTCCACATTATTTTGATGGAGTTCTCAATAGTTAACTCCGCCCGAACCCTAAATTTCTTAGAGGGTTATGCCTGCCGTCATCTCTACACTCAGCTTCGGGTACAATTGACTAGAATTAATTGGATTGTTAATTCCGTCGCGTTAGTTTTAATATTATTTGCACATGTTGGTAAAATATCATTTGTGTGGATGGCTGTGAGATGCAAAAATTATCTTTCAAAACCTTTGCTATGTATGATAATATTAGGTTTAGTTAATCTGGTAGTTATAACTGCCATTTCACTTCCGGCTGCGGCACAAATTCAGATCGAAACGAAGCGTTTAATTTGCAAGAAAAAGGATAGATATTTCTATCCTAGTAATAACGCTAATGATAAATTATTTAGTTATAGGTTTTGGAAATCTCAACGACCGATTTCAATCAGGGCGGGGTCATTTTTCAAGATTGGTAGGGATACATCAGTTCAATACTTTAATCAGTTGATGAATAATATAGTTAAT
>JAHZMU010000808.1:0-10190 GCA_027743725.1 Rambutsinella grinnellia | reverse complement strand
CCTTCAGAGCCCAATTCGCCATACAACCCCGTTAATCCTGCCTCGCCTGAGAACCCCCAGAACCCTTTGAATCCCGCAAATCCCAGTTCTCCATCCAGTCCATTGGATGTATCCTCTCCCGCCAATCCTGCCTCACCTGCGAATCCTCAAGACCCATTAAATCCGGCGAATCCCTCCTCTCCCTACTCACCTTCACCTGTCCTTAGTCCTGAAAATCCATCAGAGCCTCTAGGAGTTGCTCAACCTGAGCAACCACTAGGTGTCCATTCTCCAGACACACCGTTGGGGATAGGTTGGGGACCTTCAGAGCCAAATTCGCCATACAATCCTGTTAATCCTGCCTCACCTGCAAATCCCCAGAACCCTTTAAACCCCGCAAATCCTCAGGATCCCGCGGATCCCTCCTCTCCCGCCTCACCTTCACCTGCCCTTAACCCTGAAAATCCATCCCAGCCCTTGGGAGTAGCTCAACCCTCTTCTCCCTCCAGTCCATTGGGCGTTTCCTCTCCGGAATCTCCGCTAGGCGTTCAATCTCCAGATTCTCCTAGTGCCCCCTTAGGAGCTGTCACTCCCGACGCCCCACTAGGCTCTGTTTCCGTCGATGAAGCTGATGACGATGATATGATGTTCACAATGACATGGAACAGGAAACCATATTATTAAATAACTACAATCAATTACAAATCATCCACTCTCAAAACTATGTAACTCTGCATAGAGCCATTAATTTATTATTTATTTATTTATTTATTCCAATCTTAAATATTTATGTGTGCTACTTAATTTATTAATTATTTAAATTATTTATTCAACTGTTCGATTTCTACCTCTACTATTTAAATGATTTTGGTATTGTGAACTTGTTTATCTTACATCTCATTTTTGATATGCAAATGTTTAATATTTAGTAAAATATTTTGACGAAAAATACGTCTCAAATGCCATAAGAAAAGATGCGATTTAATTATCATTTTTATTCATATCACTTATTTTTTTCATGGAGAAAATCATAAACCTTCCAGCAACGCTGCAATCTCAGAGTACCCACTTTGTTCACACTTCTTCAAAGCAAAAAAAGAGCTCTCTCTTCCCTGCTATTTTTTACTTGTATGCCTCCTGTCATGTGTTTCGGTCGTGTTTTCACTTTTTTTGTCATCAAATTTATCCGACTTAAAAAATTAAAATATAATTGGAAGTGGTTAAAGTATAATTGTTTGTTAAATATTTAGTGATTTTGTTGAGGTTGACATTTGATTAATTAGTCTTAAGGTGCCGGTGACAAAAAGCCGGGAGGTTAACTGAAAGCATTTAGATAAGCAGCTGGAACATGGCAGCATTTGAAGGTTTGTAAATTTTAATTTATTAATTGTCCGTTTCGTTCTTTACAACTTTTTAATTCTTTTAAATTTGTTTAATTTCAGAAATGGGAGTGATGCCAGAAATAGGCAAGGCTGTTGAGGAAATGGACTGGATGTAAGTTTAATGTTAAAAGCTTTGTAAAGATGATATTCAATATTAACTGAGGTGGGAGTAAAATAAATTTATAATTTTTAAGGCTGCCTACTGATGTGCAAGCGGAAGCAATCCCATTAATTCTTGGTGGAGGAGATGTCCTAATGGCGGCTGAAACAGGGTCGGGAAAAACGGGCGCGTTTTGTTTACCCATTTTACAAATAGTTTGGGAAACGTTGAAGGATTTAAAGGAAGGGAAGTCGTCATCGAGTGGTGGTGGTGGTGTCGTTGGTAAGCTCAAGTGTTTAAAGCTTAATTGAAAATTTAAAACAAAACAGTAATAAATTTAACGTTCTTTATCCAGGTGGGAAATGGCAACTCTCCATGTTTGACAGAAGCGCTGCTTTCGCCGTGACCCCGGATGGATTACGGTGTCAATCAAGAGAGTTTAAAGATTGGCATGGTGGGAGGGGAACGAAAGGGGTGAGCGGAAGTGGGAAATATTATTTCGAAACAATTGTTCAGGATGAGGGCCTATGCCGAGTTGGTTGGTCTACTCAGCAAGCAGCTTTGGACTTGGGGACTTGTCGATTCGGATTCGGTTTTGGAGGAACGGGGAAGAAATCGAATAATAAGAACTTTGATAGTTATGGCGAGGCGTTTGGAAAGAGCGATGTAATTGGATGCTGTTTGGATCTCGATAATGCTGAAATCAAATTCTTGAAGAACGGAATTGACTTGGGGGCTGCGTTTAAGATTTCACAGGCTCTAAAGAGTGAAGTATTTTATCCAGCTGTTGTGTTAAAGAATGCTGAAATACAATTTAATTTTGGAGATGAGACTTTTAAACACAATCCACCGGCAGGATATACTTCAATTTCAAAGGCTGCAAATCCCAAGAACAATCCAATTTCATCTGCTGGAGCTTGTAGTTCTCAACCGGTTAAACTTGCTCCAAATGCTCCTCAGGCAATTATTATTGAGGTAAATACTATAATGACTGATGGATAAGTTTTCAATATTAATTACTAAATCGTAATTTTTGCTTTTATTTTTAGCCCTCTCGTGAACTTGCCGAGCAAACTTTTACCCAACTTCAGAAATTCAAGAAATTCCTTGATTCCCCAAATGTAAAGGAGCTTCTAGTGATTGGCGGAGTTTCAGCAAAGGACCAGTTAGACGCTTTGAATCGAGGAGTTGATATTATAGTTGGAACCCCGGGAAGAATGGAGGATTTTATTAACAACGGGCAGCTATCTTTAGCGCAATGCAGGTTCTTTGTGCTGGACGAAGCTGATGGACTATTGAAAGCTGGTTATAGCCAATTAATCAACCGAATGCATCAGCAAATTCCCAAAGTTACATCGGATGGGAAGAGGCTTCAAATGATAGTGTGCAGCGCTACTTTACATGATTTTGAAGTCAAGAAACTAGCAGTACGTGGCAGTTAAAGTTATTACAGTGAATATTTAGTTTGGTTAATTTATTTAATTCGATTATTTCAATTTCAGGAAAAGTGCAGTAATGGAATAAAACTAAAACATTTAATGTGCATTTTCAGAAATTTACAATTAAACTTCTATGTTAAACAGTGATAAACATCACCCTTCCGGATGAAAAATCCAACTATGTGCACCGAATTGGGCGTGTTGGAAGAGCTGAAAGAATGGGGCTTGCTCTTTCATTAGTGGCAACCATTCCAGAGAAGGTGTGGTATCATGGCGAATGGTGTTCATCCAGAGGGAAAAACTGCCGAAACACAAACTTGACGGATGTAAAAGGCTGCTGCGTTTGGTATAACGAACCACAGGTAACTCGTTGTCCAAACAATGATGAATAATTTTGGTTTGCTTTAAAATAGACTAATGCAACATTATTTAATCTTTGGTTTAGTACCTTGCGGATATTGAAGAGCATCTACTCGTTACAATTCCACAAGTAGACACAGATATCAATGTACCATGTGATGAATTTGATGGGAAGGTTGTTTACGGTCAGAAAAGACAGCAGCAAGGTAACCCGACTAAATATTAGCATGTAGCATTATGTTTCTAACCTTGAAATATTTATTCTTGGAATAATAATTCTTTTTTTTTACTTTTTTAATGTTGCAGACACCTCACATAAATACCATCTTAATGAGACTGCATCATCTCTCGCGCAACTTACCCAGTTGGAGAAGGAAACTCAATTATACTACTTGCGCAGGGTCTTTGGCAAGTCTTTAAAATCCACCTAGGCTTGTTCTCACCTCTCAAAATCTTAACCGAGCGTGGGAAAATAAACAAACGCCAGTATATATAACATCAGTGGTTACATGTTTTAAGTAGGAAGTCTAAAGTTTTCATACTCTTTGTAATACCAAACTAAAACAAATTGTTAGTCAAAAGTTTGTTAAGAATTATTTATTTAACAAATTAGTTCACCTTAAAACACTTGCAAGTATAGTCATTGGAATTTATATAATTGGTTATTTGGAAAATAAATGTGTTAAAATATAATTCATATGGATTTTGATAAAGCATAGTTTCCTGTGGAAGTGATCATCGATGTTGTAATTATAGTTGTTGAATGAAACGAGTGAAATAATTTCATAAGCCTTTCCATCCAACGAAACGCATCATCAACCAAACACAAGTCTCTTTATCATTTGTAATGTCTTGATGATTTATTTTCCAAGATCATTAACTTTTTAATTCGTTAGCATGCTCGTAACATTTTTAGGTCATGAGTGACAGATCTTGAATCAATTGGCTTGCGTAACATTGAAGAGATTTTCCTCAATTTGATTACAGACTCTAAAGTCTAGACTGTGCTATTAATTATCGCTAAATATGATTTTACTATTATTGCTGGTCATAACTGAAGGTAATTAAGCAGATCAAATTATTTAATTATTTGACTTTGCAACTTTTTCATAAAATTTTAGTCCTTATACCGGACATCGGTGTGTCCAGTTACCCCAACTGTACCATAAGATGGAGTAATCCCCTCCCTTCTTGGTACCCTTTGGTATTCAACGGCTCTGGAATAATTTATCCTAGACGAGACAACGATGATTGGAGCATTGCTATTGCGAGACACACAAATTTTAAATTGGGATGTGGAGACGACAAAAATTATGTTCAAGGACATGAAGACAAGAATGAAGTGGTTATAAGATGTTTGAGATCGGGGCTGCGCGTGAGTAAACGATGAAGGTTAAAATGGATTGGGAAATGAAAGTGTTTTTGCCATTTCTAGATTGGAAAAGAAGACGCAAGGTTTTCAGAACTTGGCTGCACAAAACAAGTGAAAGAAAAGCTGGTGGTTACTGGCACCTGCTATGATGACGCTACAGCAGTTGATATCCAATTCCAGTCGAATTCGACACAGTAAATCAGAATTAAATTAGTTAGTTTTCATTAACTTTAAAAGTAATTATTTCGTACAGGCTCTCCCTGTTTAATATCTGCCACGATACGAACATGGACAGGACCCTTTTTGCCCACCATTTTCTTATAGGATCAGGCATAAATACATACGAAGTATCAAATAACAGACCTTCCTTCAAGGAAGGACAGTTTTACACGAAAATTTCGGCAAATGACGCATACAACCAAAAGTCTCAATTAAACCAAGTTGCTTTGTTGGTAAGTTTTTTTAACTTTGGACGGTGCGATATATCTGTCAGATAGTTAATTTAACATTTTACTCTATCGCTTCAGGTTGGCTCTCAAAGTCTAGCAGAAAAATACATTGATGTTAAAAAATCATTTTATTTCGCAAGAGGTCATCTCGCCCCGGATGGTGACTTTGTCCATATTTATGAGCAGAATGCGACATACTATTATATTAATGTTGATCCACAATGGCAAGCAATTAATAATGGGAATTGGAAGGTAAATTTTAAATAAAATAAATTGCAGGTCTCGCTTGAATTGTACAATAATAATTTATCTTTCTAAGGCATTCGAGTTTGCTCTCAGAAGTTACTCGAAAGATAAGAATACAGACCTTGAGATATGGACTGGGGGGNATAATAATTTATCTTTCTAAGGCATTCGAATTTGCGCTCAGAAGTTACTCGAAAGATAAAGATACAGATCTTGAGATATGGACTGGAGGCAAAGATGTCATGAAACTTGATGACGTTAATAATAACCCAGTGGATATTTATCTGGCTAGAGAATCTTCGGGGAAAATGCGACTTCCTGTGCCAGAGTATGTATTTTTCTAAATAGTATTATGATTTAAGTGAATTTTTTTATCTTAAATTATCTGGATTTAGACTTTTATGGAAGGTCATCAAAGATCCAGTGAGAAAAGCTGGTGTTGCAGTGTTCACAGTAAATAATCCTCACTTGACGGAAATTCCTAAAAGAATGAAATTTTGTAAGGATATTTGCTCCCAATTATCATGGGTTACGTGGAACACTGAAAACATTCAAAAGGGATTTACATTCTGTTGTGATATAAAGAGTATAAGATCAAAATTGCCGTTTATTCCTGAAGAGTTGAGTTCGTTGGAATTAATGACATAAGCTTAGTTATAGTTTTGTTAAATTTTGCCGTATTTTATTTAATCATTTTTTGCTTCTTTGATCTGTTAAAATAAACTTGTGATTAAAACGAAGTCTCATGTATTTTTTGGCATTTTTTTGCTGTGCTAACTAATTGATAAGCCAATGGCATATGCTTCCCAAGTTCAAGTTCATGGTCACCGTCTTCACAGACACAGAGCATATCAAGCAAAAATGCGCGTGCATGAATGAGCACCTTTGCGATCAAAGATCTTCCCATCTCACTCAGTAGAAAATCGGAAGGGATATAAATTATTCCAGCACTCTGCGAACCACCTAACTCTCAATGCCTATTAAATTGATTAAACTGGCCGTTTAAGTAGATATTTATGCTTTATTAAATCAAAACGGTAATTATAAACGCATTGTATAAATTAACGTTCCACTCGGCACTCCCTTCCTCTTCTCATTAATTGCTTAAATGATTTAAACTGTTTCACTTTCAATCATCATTGGCAAAATAGCAATTGGAACTAAAAATTAGTACAAAGTTAGTTTAATACCTTCCTATTTTGTCCAGCGGCAGGATGCTTCCAGTTGGATGCTAAACGCCTTATGAATTTACATAAAACCTTACTAAGCCCACTCGATGCAACTTTATAAATATAACTAACCAGTCAATTTCATGTTTCAGTTCCATAATTTTCTTAAATGATAAGACTACCTCAAAATGTTAATAAAAATGCCACGGGGGTTGGTACAATCTTTAATTTTTCTGGGATTTTTGTTATCTTTTTTGAATCTGTCAGAATCTCAATTTCTATCAAATCTTCGCAATTCATTACCAAGTCCACCCGCAAGTATTACAACAGCGGCATACACATATCGACAAAGGGAAGTGCTTGACACGACCCGTGGTTTCGTTGTTGAATGGGAGGGGTATAGGGATAAGAATTGGATAGTTTTTAATATTTCATTGCAAGTGCAAAGTGGACATGTTGTCTTCGGATTGTCAAAGAGAGGTCAAGTAGAGGGAGCAGATATTGTAGTTTTATCGGGGATTGGAACTGGTCAACCGAGATTAACTGTGAGTTTAATTAAATTAAATTCTCTGTGAAAAATAATCACTTCTAAACTTCTAGGATATGCATGGAGTTGACAATGCTACAATTGCTCGAGACAAGCTCCAAAATTGGAGGCTTTTACGCAGCCAAACGTCAAATGGAGGGACAACGTTTAGTCTCAAACGAGAATTTGATACTTGCGATAATCAAGACGTTATTATAAATGTGAGTTATATGAATGCATTGAATTGGTTTTAGCTAACTTGATTTAACTATTTAGAATGACATGCGTCACATAATCTGGAGAATCTCCCACGACCCCACTATTCCATCTGCCTTCACACCCGAAGGAAACGTCAGAGTTTATTTGCTCGACCCTCATATCCGTCCAACCACTCAGGCATTACAGACATGGCGAGTTTCACGAAAATATCGTATTCCCCCGAGGAGAACAAGCTATTGGTGTAGTATCCACAAAGGTCTAACTTTTGACAAGAAGCATCATATCGTCGGGGTAAATGGGATGAAATACATTTTATTAGAATTGAAATATTAAATGAATTTTGCAGTTTTCAGCATATCTGCCAGATGAAAATGCACGCAGACATATTCACCACCAGCTTGTTTATAGATGTATAGCTCCACCTTTGGTTGATGCAAAGTTGATCTTTGACAAGTACACAAACCATTCCGGGGAAGAATGCTATTTAGAAGAGAGACATCAGCTTCCAACAGTTTTCTGTTCAGAAATTATCCATATCTTTGGAGTTGGTGGTGATGTGAGTAAAACATGATGGTCTTTAAAAATGAATTTACGAGTGGCGCTTTCTTCATTTAGGCATTCCGACTCCCAGAAAATATTGGGATAGCTCTTGGTGAAAATCAAAATGAATATTTCATGTTAGAAAGCCATTACGACAACCCTGAATTGAGGGACGATATTGTTGTTGAAAATGGAGTTGACTTTTTATACACTCCGAGGTTAAGGTAAATGAGAAGCTTGTAAATAAATTAACAATAAATCCAACAGCTTTTATAAATAGAACAAATGATGGTGGATTCCTAATTACCGGAACGGGAATAAATGGATTGAATATAGTTCCCCCAAAAGCCACAGATTTCAGATGGTTTGGGCAATGCAGTCCGGAATGCACACGTCAACTCGTTCCATCCACTGGAGTAAATATTGTTGGGGCTATGCTGCATGCACACATGACAAGTAATTAGTGAATACTTTAATTAAATTTTGATTATTCAATACTAATGTTTGCTTTTAGCTCATAAAGTCCATCTAAAACATTACAAAGGAAAAGAAGAACGTCCTTGGGTTGCATGGGATGATAATTACGACTTCAGTTACCAGCAAGTGCGCCTGCTTCCCAAGCCCGTAACAATAATGCCTGGAGATAGATTCGCAGTTGGTAAATAAAAATGGAAAATAAATTATAAATAGATTTGCTCATCTTTCCATTCTTACAGAATGTACGCTAGACACAAACTCTAGAAATAGAACGACCCTCTCAGGCTTCGCGACTACGGATGAAATGTGCATAACCTTTTTGGTTCTTGATAAGCGCCTGCCATTCTTGTATTGCTCTAGTGAAGCTCCTGTTGAGAGGGCGATGGCAAGATATGGAATCCAGAATATGACATGGGACCGCGAGCTTCAAGAGAGAATTGTGAATGAAGCCATCAACCCCGCATTTGAAGGTCGCACTATGGAAAATGTAATTGATACTTATTTTCCTTGGACAGCGAAGCGAAGACAAGAGTTAGAAGTAGATCAATTATACGGCGAGCATTATGCAACTTGTCCTCCAACAAAGCAATTGATTAGGAGAGCTTATTTGGCACTATTTGTGGATGGATTAACTGGAGGAGCTCTAGGTGGAAGGGAACGATTGGAGGCTGCTAGGCCTTCAACAAGGACAATGACAACACCCGGCAGTACAAATGAAACAATGACGAGATATCCTACTAAAGCATCCGTTTATTGGCTGCCACCAAGACCTTGCTTTTGATTTTTCATAGAAAATTTCTAACTTATTTATTTATTTTAATATTAATCTTAAATTATTACTTGTCAATTCCGCTTTTCAATATGTTTTGGGATACGATATGCGGAAATAATTACACTTCATTACGATTATCAAACCGAAAGAATGTGTACGTATTACATTAATTATTGTTGCAAGCTTAATTACGAGATGCATTTCTTCTAATCAATTCAATCACGATTGAGTCTAGCCATTCTACACTATCTTGATGAGATCAATATTTCCTGTACGTTGCACTGCAGTGCAGCTTTAGTCAATCATATCAAATAGGCTAGTTTGCTTAATGATGCTAAAATGATGAGGACACGCCTTCACCTACCAACACTTCATCAACCAATTACACATTCAGGTTATCTATAAATTATTATTTCAATACTCTGTCTGATGGATTCAATTGTCTAACATTTCCATAAGGGGTAAGTATTGGCGATTTTTTGTATGAAATTAATAACTTCCGAATGCTTAAACCAATAGAGAGAGGCTTTTAATGAATAAAAATGCAACACAAGCTCATTCAATTTTTAAAAAATACACAAACTTTCTTCAACACATTCAAAAAAGCTTGAAATTAATTGAAATTGGTTGTTCAACTATATAATTTACTTCACGATTGGGTGGTAAGCCTTGCTCATATTTGTGTTTAGGGGAACGTGTTGCCTCAAGGTAATTCATTTTTAGCATAAAATGCAAAGGTTCAAGTTTCAATTTCGATCTCAATACATTTCTAAATGAATTCTTTAGCATTAAGCATTGACTTTGAGAGTAGATCTTTTACACAGGAAGGGATATGACCATTCATAAATTAAGCTACAAGTGAAATATTAATACTTCCACAATATTTTACTCATTACGCATCTTAATTATGTAGTTCACTGCATCGTAATGAAATGAAAGAGCTTCCTTAATTTAATACGTCATTTGATACAAAATTAATCAGTTCATGAATACCAAATTAATAAGTATTGACAAAAGTGACGATAAAGCTATTGCAAAATAGCTTATTGCATAAAAGACACAAAAAATCTTTGATTTCTGATAACTTCATTGCTCATTCAACCACGCCAAAGATGAGATGATTTCTATGCAAAAATTAGGAATAAAATGATCCATTTTTC
>JAHZMU010000807.1:0-11615 GCA_027743725.1 Rambutsinella grinnellia | reverse complement strand
ATTAGGCAAAAAAAAAAACTTTCACAAAACTGACAAAATTAATCCTGTCATTATCATTTTCCTCTTAAGACTTAACGAACTCGTGGCAAAAGATTGGTGGCATCTTCTAATATTTATACAGTCACTCAGAATAGTATGGTCATAGTTTTTCGCTGTGTCAGATCACAATATATCCATTAGGAGAGTAAAAAAATTATGAGATGGTTATAAGAATAGAGAGCTTGTCTTTCTCTACAACAAGAATAACATCTTGCTCCCCAAATTATTTAGGCTTCTATTGAACTGGTACGATTAGAAAGAGCAATCAACCATGACTAGATGTTCTTGGTCTTGGTTCCCCGTCAGGGCCATAACCTGACCCGTGCAAGTATTCCTATTAACCAAATGGTGTCTCTAGAAGATCCACTTCTCGTTTTTTATAATCTGTTTAAAACCCGTTTCACTAAAACTGCCGTAAGAGAAATTATTTTTTCCAGGAACAGTTGTCCGTCTCCTAGTCAGAACTAGAACAATTTATTACTGATAAAATGAAAACTAAGCCAAGTAAGAGCGCAGAGGCAGATAAGATTGCTCTACATTTCCATTTCATACTATCAACAAAGCCATCATGCAATCTTTTGCAATCAAAACTCGGTCAATAATTAAAGATATTTCCAAGTGGGCTGAAGAGAAATGACAATCATGTTTCTATCAAGCTTAATGGCATATAGCTTATTTATTATGTCTTGGCGAAGGTCACGAAATGCCAAGTTGGGAAATACGTGGAAGCCTAATCCATCCTAAACCGTCCAAGACAAGACACGTGCCTTCTAAATAATTTACTTCAAACTTCAGGAATTTTTTCTCCAATTTTTCAATTATCCATCAACATTCTAATCACTTTGCGTGTCATGCTTAACCCATTTCCTGATCTATCGATAACCATCAGTCATCACAACTAATGAGTCATCAAGTGATTCAATCATCTCTGAAAAATTTCCATAAACAACTTTGTTTACTTTAATCTCGTTAGATAAGCAGGGCTTGACAAAAAATTGGGATGCGTTGAGATGAAATGAGGACGTTCTCGTCATCATCGTTTCATCACATTAGAGTGAGGAGGATGTGTGACGTGGATAGTGGACGTGTACACCTTTCCTCACAAAAATAATTCAAAACGTAGAGAACGTTCTAGACAATCTGCATCGGCTTCAACAAGTCTAAAAGGGTTCTCTTTATTGTTCACAGGATGAAGGGAAAAGATCAACATTGAAAAATGAACTGGAATATCCGGCGAGGAAAAAAAATGCCGTGGAAGATCGCTCGTCCGCTTTCCTTTTTCAGAGACCAATTACGTCTGATAAGGCACAAGAGAGGAAGAACACATGTCATCGTCCATATAGATCCTGCTTTTTTCAGAGCATTTTGAAAACGTTTTTCTTACACGAACTCTATTTAGAATCGGTTCGATTCTTTTGACCAAATATGGCTCAACGTTTAAGTGGGAAATCCCTTGGAGAGAAGACAAAGCACTTCATTAGTTAAGAAAACTTAATCATCATATTCTATTGTGGATCATTAGGAGTGAAAAAAGTGTATTTTCTGCTCCAAAAAAGTAAGCTTTTTGCATCTCGTGATGGTTGAGTGCGCTTGCAAACCACTAATTTTGTCGTCTGCGACATAGACACCGGTCATTAGACTGGGAATTCCGCCCAAGCCAATTCAGCATAAGCTATTTAATTATAGGGTACAGGTGACAAATTCAGATCATTCTGTTGACGGAAATTTTTACAAACGATGCTAATGACATTGACTTATTTCAATGACATAAAAGCTTACCCTTTTTTGGCGAATAATCCTGTTATTTTTTAAACTTTAAATGCTATTTAATTATCTAATTTTAGACTTGCGTCATCCCTTTTTCCTCTACCCTGTTGGTTCACTTAAGCTCATAATAAATTCATAGTCACATCTGTCCCTCAATTCTTGGAACGCAGATAAAAGCTCATTTTTACGACTTGTCACAGCAAAAAAAATTAAATCTTAGTACAGGTGTCCATATCGCTATTTAGAAGCGAATGACTAGTCCATTCCAGTACAAAAGGACAAAAATATTTTGGACTGCACCCACTTCTTTTTCCTAACAAGATATTCTTCATTTCCGCCTAAAATTTGACATTTTTTGACCCGTCTTAACAATTCCCTTCGGTTAACTTTCCATTCATGATCAATCAATACTTTCCCCTATTTTTCTCGAAGCGTGCCAAGCCCGGAAAAACTTATTCATTTCCACACACACACAACAACATGTTCCATTCTAATCCAATTGTGCCGGTTGACTCGCGAAAAATCGATAGTAATAAAAGCGCTATCATTTTTATTTCTCCAGGACACAGACCTTCTCTGCAATGACACCCTATCCATCTCTCTACCGGCTTATGTCGTTAATTACCCGCTTCCCATCGTGCCATCAGTAGCCATTTAATATGATAATTATCCCCTATAAAAACGGGACCAAATTGAGACTAAGCCAATCCACTTTGTCAATAGAAAGCTACTATTTCATTATTAATCTCGCCGGTGGCGGTGCCTATTCATTTTCCTCCAGAGACATTCGAGAGGAAGTGAGCTTACTCCCAATGTCATTCTAAAAAATGTATAATATTAGAGTTGAGATGGTAGTGCCAAGTGTGCTGCCTCCCAGCCTGTC
This sequence comes from Rambutsinella grinnellia, assembly GCA_027743725.1. Classification (NCBI taxonomy): domain Eukaryota; kingdom Metazoa; phylum Arthropoda; class Collembola; order Entomobryomorpha; family Entomobryidae; genus Rambutsinella; species Rambutsinella grinnellia. The sequence continues at coordinate 8,926 of JAHZMU010000807.1, read as the reverse complement.
TATCTGATGCCTCTCTTCCTCTATTCAGGGTCGGTTTGTCGACTGTCGACCGGTGTTCCGTCTTTTTTCTATGAACGACAAATGTCTTTGGAGAGCTTGCACAGAAAGAACAAGTTGGATCTAATTCTGGCATGAAGGAATTGACACGTGCACACAAAACCATCCCACTAATGAAGACGCTCCTCCATCTCCATCTTCAGATGCAAGATCCTTTTTATATCGAATTGTATTGTCAAGATCGGGATAGAAATGCCAGGACAAAAGCTTATTCCATTTCCCACCCATTCCAGCGCTAAATATTTCATTAGCTAACTGACAAACTTAAATCTGCATTTATGTTGTTTTGACTTGTGAAATCTTCCACAAAATTTGTAAACTCTGACATAATCGTCTGAAGACTTTAAGAAACAAAAGGGGTAAAGAAACCTCTAATCTCCGCATTCATTGACAAACTTTTAAATCTGCATTTATGTTGTTTTGACTTGTGAAATCTTCCACAAAATTTGTAAACTCTGACATAATCGTCTGAAGACTTTAAGAAACAAAAGGGGTAAAGAAACCTCTAATCTGTGCATTCATATTCATACGATAATATTATGTAGATGACATCATATCTTGTTGGAAACACTGAAACACGCTCATTATTTAAAACTTTGATTCTTCTTCTTTCTTTCAAGTTCATTCCTGAACTGAACTCTCCTTGTGTTCAACAGATGAAGCTTTTAAAGCTCAGAGCTCACGAGAGAGCGACATATATAGAAACATTTATGCAAAAACTCTCTCTCCTTTTGGGTTGAGAAATGAGTTTTTGTCCCCCAAAAATGCTCAAAGAGATGAACATATGGCTACATAATGTTTGCTTGAAATTACTTGAAAATAATCAAGATATGAGCTTACTCTCTATTTGGTATTGATACAGTTAGATGAGGAATGAACTCACTCGTGCCAGTGCATCTCATCACCAACCTATCTCTTTTACTCGGGGAGGAAATACATAAAAAGAGAGTTGAGAGGAAAAACTGGAATTTTTTTCTCTCTCTTCAGAAAAAAAACTTCATATTCCCTTTTTGACTTCCTCATGAAGATGTAGCCATATCAGAGAGCTTAAAAGTTGTACAGAAGCTGTATAAAGAAACGTCACCGGTACAACTGAAAATGACAAGATGACTCCCACACGACACGTTACCCATCTGCTCTCTCTCTATCAAAGAAGAAACGAGTATAATCTCGAATAATTATGGATTTAAAATGCAACGAGTAACGGGATTAAAAGTAAGCTCATATTACGCCCACCTTTAAAGATGAGTTGAGCTTCGCTCCAGATTTGCATTTGCAAGTTGCTATTTCTCTGCCAAATTTTTGTCCAGAGTCCAGACGAGGTCATACCAATTTATCTTTCATGACAAGGATCATTAATCCCGACAAAATGTCTTGAATTTACCTCAAATAATTTTTTGAAAAACGCTTCCTCTTCCCGTCGCGAATATCGGAACAAATGCAATCATTTCTCAAGGACAGAATGCTTTGCAATTTCAAATATTTTTCCAAAGCAAAAATGAAGTGGAGTGGTCAATTCATCATCATTACAAAAGTAATTCCATGTTTTGTGGAAAAAACCTGCCATGTTGTTATTATTGTCGAATGTCCAGCAATATTTTGCCATACAATATTTTCTACTTCCTTCCTTCCTAGTCTGAAGCGAACAAATAAGGTGGGAACAATGCGGACTGCGCCATTTCTTTATTGACTCTGGTTATTGACATGGAGCTCTTTTGATAGCATTTCCAATCGACTATCCGGAAGTAGAGAAAGCGAAAGCTTTACCAATTTAATGATAATTGTAATTGCAATTGTTCATGCACAGCTCGATTTTTCCGTAAAAAAGGTAAATTCTTTTCAAATTAGTAACAAGGACATGAGAATAGCCAATAAAGGAAGTGTCCAATTGGTAAGGAACTACCCGGGTAAGAAGCCTCATGACCTCTGAGGTCAGTCCACTTGCCACTTCCGCGTCCAATGCAATTTATAAAAAATTCTATGATGGACTATATTAGAAAAAAAGTCCATTTTTTAACTACTTTTATGCATGTATATAATTACAAAGCTGATCTTAGATTTCTTTCTCTTTCTTCCGGCTTCCTCTTGAATTGATGGAATTGAAGTGTGTACCTTCCTATGTTATTGTGGAGTTAATGGATGTTCCTTAAATGCATTACTTTTTCTCTCTACCTTATCAACTCAATCCATCATAATAGTCCCGCACGAAACATATCAACTTTCACAAACCAACAAAAATATGGCTCATGTTCCATGTTCCATTACAGCCCATGTCAAGCTGGCACACTTTACCTCATTCCTCCATTGTTTTACTCCATTTGGAGGAAACAGGCCAGATTTGCAATTAGGGGCGCACGTTCTCCTTCTCCTTCTAATGACACAATCCAGATTTGCATTTTTCTCAAAGATTTCTTCCACGAAATGGCATGTCTTATTAGAAATTCCCATCTTATGTTTATCTTCAATTAAATAATCTTCTATAATTATGTAAAACTATTGTGCAAGCTGCAATCTCCGATTTTAAGCATTCCAACCCTTCAACACTTTTTCATGCTCTTCATTATGAATCATGAATGAGTTGCGTTCACATTAAAAAGCTCAGAGAGAGCGCAGAACATTTCATGCTTAATATTTTTCTAGACCAAACTATCTCTAATTATACTCTTACTTTCAGACTAAAATACTCTCTTCTTAAAAAAATGTGCATGTCCTTTGTAATTACGCATGTGTTGTGGTTACATCTTCAGTCCAGAGACATAAAACTCAACAATGCATGTTTTTACTTCAAGGATGAGATCCCGATACAATTTTTTTAACTTTTAAACCATCAACACCAGAAAAATATCTCTAAAAAAGTACATTTTTTTACTCTCGTTTCCCTCCATTTCCATCCATGTATCAACACAACCATTCAGTAGTCCACTGAGAATAAAAATTTTCAAGTTCACTCCCGTCCTCATCCTCGCATTAAGCGGAACATTTCCGTTTGGCTTAACATTTTTTTATTTAAAAATGTTTAAAAAAAAGTTGCGTATTTCCATTGCGTAATACGTAGTCTCTCTCTATTTGACAGGTTGCATTCCATAAAAATGATACAATCGATGAATCAAATAAGCAATGCACGTATCATTCACTGTTTGATCAAACAAAATATTAGAAGAGGCGGATTAGATAAAGCATTTCTCTCTGTCTGCACAATGACACATCAGAAGTGAGTCGAGTGATTATTCATCTGAGAAAAACAGAGAAATACCGTAACAGTCAGAAATCCTCTCTCTGCGCTTATCTTTAATATCTTGTCTTATCATCTTCCCATATACGCACAACATACATTATGCATCAGGAATGAGGAGGAGAGGAGACAGTGAGATGGAGGGTTGATCAGATTTGCCACAAACAGAAGCTACTCCAAATGGGGTGAGCGGTTCCCTTTCACGCACATTTTTATCATCTCTCCAAAGAGAAGAAGAAAAAAGCATCCTGTCACAACAGTTATTTCGGGGTGACATGCGACATATTTGTAAAGTCTAAATTGGGCTAGAGAAGACTGTCAGTTGAAAAAGTTTCGTAATGAAGAGAGCAGAAGGTAAAATAATAAGTCAATTTTTATGCATATCAATTTTAGAATATAGTCATCTGCCTTCTTCCTTGCATGTCTGGATTGAATTGTCTTTGCAGACTTTGCATGAGCTTTCAGTTAAACATTAAAACATGTGTTCATCTATTGAAATAGATCATGTTCCCCTTTTCCATATCATTTTCCATAATACGACACGCGATCTTAATGCAAACGAGATGCTTTTCACACAAAAACCTAACTTTTGAGCACGGAAGGTAAACACGAGGGGAGTAGAAAATTGCAATATTCTCTTCTAACCTTCACCTTACCTTTTTGTCCCAAGTCCGTTCACTTCTAACTAAATCGGTAATCAATCATTAAACTAAAAAGCTTTTAAATCAATAGAAGTAACAGCCAAAACATGTAATTTCAGTTATTCAGTTTTGCACCTCCCTTTCCATTTCAAAAAGTCCATCAAACATGCAAAGTGGAAGCATTACCCTTAACATACTTTCATTTTCTATCTCATTTTAATACCAAATTCTAAACTATCAATTTAATTATCCCATTCCAACTCAAAAAACATTTACATTTTGACAATGACAACGCACAAGGTTTTAACAAATGAGTTCTTCTTCGCTTTGTTGGTGGCATTTTAAAAAATCTCTTCTTCTTCTCAGCTCCAAACATTGAGATGGTAAGATACATTTTTCTCTTCTTCTCTCTGGAATGACAGTTACAACTAAAACATGTCCCCTCCAAAAAAGCTCCAACCCTTCCATCTAAAAAAATCTCCTCTCTGCTTTGTCACTTTATCAAATTGTCTTTGAAAAAATTCTTTTCACCTGCCCATTTCATTCAGCCGCGACCTCGCCTTCGTCAACCATATCATTGGACGAATAACTCTGCCATTAGATCAATTTCTATTACCTAATTACTCCGAAAATTGCCCAGCACACTCCAAAACTCTACACTACTTGTCATCATCTCTAAATCCAGACGCTCTTCTCCTCCGCCTCTAAACCCAACAGAGCTTGAAGTAATAATGATAATATCACTCCTTTTGGATCACAATCTGAAGAAAAACTTATTTTTCTCACTTTCCATATTTTTTCTCAAAAAAATCTTGTACGGGGTAAGATATGAGATAATAATTTTTTTATAAAAAAATGCATACATTACACAAAAGAAGCTGTGCTGTTAGGAAGAGAGAAAGAATTCGGTGAACCATGCAGAAAATGATTTGAGAGAGGCAACAAACTCTAATTAGGATGCATAACTTTTAGTATTTTTTTATAGAAATGATTGTGATCTAAGCATCATGACATTTCAGTTGAACACGAGCCAAAAAACTATCGAGTGGAAAAGAAAAAAGTGATCTTGATAGTGAAAATCAGATATCTGGATAGGATAGTCCAGTACATACTGCTATTTCCGGGCAAAATCTTGCTGAAAAATAATCTTATAATAGCTTATGCTCGAAGAGGGAAAAGGCTAGCCAAAATTATCATACGCGTTCAAGATGAAGACGATGATGATTTGGATGGCTCCAACATTTTATGCGTAACTAAACAAGTAAAGTAAGTGGAGCTATGAAGTTTTAAAAACTCTTTACAAGGCGGGTAAAGAGATGCAACTCGCTTTTTTTATAGATGCTCACCATCCAAATCCACTTTGCACGCTGCATCTTCAAGATGAGATGGTTGGAAGGGAGAAAATTTGTCAGTTTTTTATACAATTTTTACTCCATTTCCTTCCCATCTTGCCAATCATTCTAGAAGCGTATACATAGTAAGTTCATAGCTTGTTGAAATTTTCGCATGAATGATCCAATATTTACTTTTTGCTTGTGGATTGGATTTCCAATTTTTTTCGAAATTCACGGAAGCGATGAAGAGTGTGTAGAAGTATAAATATTGGCTTCTCTTTCCCCTTAACATAAAATAATCTCGAGAATTATACGAGAAGCTTCGGAGTAAAAAGTGCGTCCAATGTTTTCTAAATCATAAAAAGTTCTCCACCAATTTTCTCAAATACGTCACGCCACAACCGAAATGCCACGCGCCGTCGACTTCGTCTCTCTCAAGAATTATACGAGAAGCTTCGGAGTAAAAAGTGCGTCCAATGTTTTCTAAATCATAAAAAGTTCTCCACCAATTTTCTCAAATACGTCACGCCACAACCGAAATGCCACGCGCCATCGACTTCGTCTGTTCGTCTCTCCAGAGAGAAATCCAATTCAATTGCATTCTGTCCCCTGTGCATTGAAAGATAACAAGTGTTTACCAAAAGTCATTTGACTCTCGTTTCTATTCCATGCATTTCTGTCATGAATTGATACTGAATTGATTTGTTTGAAGAAAGACAATGAAACTGATAAGACATGAGATATTTCAGAAGGAATTGATGGGCGTAGACAGCCTTGACATGAATTAATCTTGCAATAAGTAAACAGTGCTAAAGTCACTCCCGTTTCCCACGCTCATGAATAAATAGAGTTTAAAAATAGAGAGTTAAATTATTTTATTCTTACCGGAAAGTGGAAGCAGCGAAAGGCAAAATGTGGCAAGAGTAATCATATAAATAACTGAGCTCATCCTCTCCCATCTCGTGCTCCTACTCCGGTGGGGTCGTCTAAACAGTCTCTCTGCAAATTAGAAAATATTATTAATTAATTCATAGCATAAAAAATTGCAATGCAAATAAAAACCCTTCTTGGTCTGATGCATTCAACCAATACCTTTTCTAATTTTTTTTACTCCTCCCGTCTCCTCATAATTAGTAGAGTAATTAAAAATTTTATTTTCTCTCTCTGACGTAGTATAAATCATTAGATTACATTCTCTCTATCAATTCCTTCAAGCTTCAATGAATTAATCCCTTAGAGTGTTGACCTAGGAGAATTGCACAATTCCAAAAAGCATTTCATTCAATTAAGCTTGCATCGAGTAAAAAACCAGCTCATTTTTCTCTCTCCCAGAAAAAACATTGCAAGTGCTTTTAGGTACAATTATCTTCTTGTTTTTTCCCCAACGTGTTCCCCATTCATTTAATCACCGGATGTATGAACCTGTATGGCTCCTTTCATTTTCACCTACTTCTCCATTAGGAAAAAATATTTGCGCAGAGAAGGAAGCTCTCTTCGAGAGTAAATAAAAACAGTTGTAATTTTAATGTTGGCCAGTCTATTTGGTGAGAATGAAAGAGCTTTTGTCTCTCCTTCACTGAACACAAGCTCGCTCCCCCGCATACCAATTACCTAACTGGTTTATGGAGCAATTATCTCTTTTATGTTACGATAACCTTGTATCACCCGGGAAGGAAGACACTCTCTTAAGCTTTTAATTACGAAATGAACTAGTCATTTTTTTGTCAACCAAATTACTATTTTCGGAGGCAATAAACCCGATCGATTTACTTTCGGAAAAAATTCAATAGACATGAACGGGTAATTTCCCCTTATGCAACTCTCTTTTCATACTCAGGCTATTGCACTGTCTCGTCATGGATCGTACAGTTGCAGTGACGTCTGAGTTGCGATGATTTTTCAGTCTGATAAGAATCTTGACATGAGCTAGTTAGAATTACACTTGAAGGGGACTTGCTATATGAGCACCTGCCGTAAATTTCTGCAAAAGCTCTCTCTTCAAACTCCTCCTATTAAACACGACATCTTATCTAATTTTGAATAAAGTATGCACTATAAAGAGAATGCAAGTGGTTATCATCTTAATCTCTCAAGTTTCAGGTGACCATCTCATGAAAATTTCATCTTATGAATAAAACAAAGGAGAAACTTTTTTAATAAAAAGCGCAATTAAAAATGTATTACCATTTTTATTACTTGCTTTACTGACCAATCATCTAATAAATCATTTAGCATCCAGACAAGTTTAATAATAGCTAATGCTGGACTTTGCCCGCAATTAAAATGATATGTTTTGACTTGACAAAATGATCGGCACTTGTGAAAGCCCACGTGTCGGTCTACTGAAAAGCTATGCCAAAAGTGTCATTTCATCAAAGCTGATCGGACATTAATTGAATCATTGATGATTGCATAACCCAGCCAATTCCAATCGAAGCATTTTTATCTCAACTTTTTGCAATAGTATTTTTGTGTAGACCCGAACGTGATTTTTTCAACCATTCCTCTTATCACTGTCTACCCTTATCTTTCTTTTTATTAAAACAATCCTCTCACTTTTTAAAATTCTTTTTATTAACACCCGACTGCTGGGAAAGAAGATTAAATCAGATCAAGTAAAACAGCTTCAGATCAAAAACCCACGCACCCTTCTCATTCTCCATTCTCATCTCGGGACTCGGGACAAGAACCAAAAAGCCTCTTTTTAATCCTCATCTTTATAAAGCGGAGCATTCAACATTCTAACTAAATTAACATAGCCTTTTGGTCGTAAAAATTGCATTTCCATCTAGAAGCATGACTCATTTCGCTCGAACTGAAACCTGTCACAACAAAAAAGCTTTCCAGAGTTCAAATTCCCCATCATTTTACTCTTAAAAATGACTCATTCCTAAACAATGTCACACTTGACATTAACTAATAATTTTCTTCAATATTCTTAAGAACTATTTATACGCTTCGTTTACTCCGAATCTTATCGGTAAATTGTAAGGGCAGACGTGTGGCTCCGTTTTTCTACGCAATACCTCGTCTGCATCTCTGCATATTAATCTAAACAACTGCTACTGTAATTTTTTAATAAAAGCGAAAAAAAATACGCACAATCAATACCAGTTTCGATCAAAAAACGTTAAATTTTAAAGGTAAAAAGGAAAAGAAAAATTGCAACCAATCCAAAAGAGGATTGTGTGAGGTAAACATAACTGCATATTTAAAACACAACCCATACCCCATTTTAAGGATGGGTGTTATCCAACTGATAACCTCTTATCTCTATCCTCATTCCAGAAAAAATAATGAGCTTTGCATTATTACGAGTGACATGCAATATTGAGAGAAAAATCAAATATATTCCATGTCAAAATGCAAATGGTTAATGGCTGAAATTCAGAAATTCTTCTCAGATAATTACAGAGAGAGCAGCTCTTAACTATCTTAATTAGAAATGCAAATTACTAGTCTTTAGATGAGTCATTGAGTCATAAAAAGGTTGATGCAAATTGTCTTGACTAGATCTGGATATTTGTCAACAGTCTAGACTAATTCTTTTAATTAGTCAACCTTCTTTTTAAAAATCCTTCCAAGAAGTGACCTATTAATTTCCTCTCTTATCTCATCCCATCAGGGTCAAACACATGGTGATCCTTATTGTTGTCTGTGAA
>JAHZMU010000806.1:0-13066 GCA_027743725.1 Rambutsinella grinnellia | reverse complement strand
TTTTTTTATCCAATTTGCATCATTCACGAAAAACTTGATTGGTATAATTATTTCCGATGCTTTTCATTGTGTGAAAGATTTACTACCTTGTTTTTAATTTTTTTATACTTCAGCTTCAACATGAGCCGTTGTTGAAAAGCAAGGAAAACTATTACTGGAGTCTGCGGCAAGCTTTTCTACGAATTTCGAAGGAAGAGTCATTCACAGCTTTGTGGAAAGGCCATGTCCCAGCTCAGCTTTTATCCGGAGCCTACGGGCTGGTTCAGGTGAGCAGTTATCTAATAATGTTTCCATTGACCCTAGCTCGCCAGGAATTTTGCATAATAATAAAAAGACGTTTTCGCAATAAAATGATGGGAAGATAAAGACTATCGTTATATCATTTAGGTATTTATCTAATTATATCAGGGAAAATTGGAAAATAAAAGTCTGAAAATAATATATATTTGCTAAAAGGGAAGTTTTTATTTAATATCCTTGTGATAATTCTGGTTCTTTTTCTTTCACTTTTTCCCATCTCAGTTTAGCTTCTTTGAGATTTCTACAAAAGTCGTACACAATGCCTATCAGGGAGAAAACAATAAAACTGTCACGCACTTCATTTGCGGCGGTTTGAGTGGAGGAGTCGCAACAGCAGCAACCATGCCCTTTGATACTATCAGAACTCGACTTGTTGGCCAAGGCGAACCTAAGGTAAATCAAAATCTTTTGGCTTATAAGATGGATGATCGAAGAACTTGTTCTGCTGATTATTTTTTGATAAATGATTTTCTATAACCTATTAATAATGAATCGGCAGGTATATCGTGGAATTATGCATGCCTTTTCGAGTATGGTCCGAGAAGAAGGATTTCTCTCGCTGTATAAAGGACTCTCTCCCAACCTCATCCAAATTGCTCCACACACCGGCATGCAATTCACCTTCTTTCATCTCTTCTCAAATCTTTACAGATCTGCTTTTCGGCCTGGTTAGAGAAACTAGAAATCACATTTTTTAATAAAATAATCTTCCAAGCAAATTTCGTTTGCATGAGTTGTGGATATTTATCTCTACATCTTAAGCGATTATAGCTCAAAGCAACTATTACTTATCTATAGATCGAAAGACATTTTATAAATATACTTACGTTTATACTGAATTGCTTGCAAATCATCCCATAAATGGAATTTAATTACAAACTCATTTTTATTTGGTTTGAATTCATAGATTCAAATGAAAAGTTGCCTGCATTCGCGAATTTAGCGGCTGGATCAATCGCTGGATTCTTAGCCAAAGCAGGTATTTACCCTCTAGACTTGGCGAAGAAGCGGTTGCAAGTTCAAGGATTTGAAGTTGCTCGTACCAAATTTGGGAAGGTAATTTTTTCTCATACATTATCAATCTGATGACAGTTCGACAATTTGACATCCCATTTATCACATTAAGTCAAATTGCACAAAAAACTCTACCCTCAGACGAATCTACCTAATGGATGATTTTTATAATTAGTTATTCTGCTTTTATTTCAGGTAAAAACCTACGGGGGGTTAAGGCACTGCCTGTTTAATACGTGGAAGGAGGAAGGTATCCACGGCTTGTATAAAGGATTTTTACCAAGCACTATAAAAGCCATGATGACAACTGGTCTTATCTTCGCATTTTATGAAGAGATTACCAGTGTATTACATATTTTAGTCAATAGATAATGATAATATGTAATAGGCTATTTTAAAAGAGAAAGTATTTTTTGGAATGCTTAAATTGACCTTTAGTCGAACTCAAGTCATTTAATAGTTGATTTAATTAAAATGTAGTGTTCATATTTAATAGCAGAGTATTTTTTTGCCTTTATGTACTTACATGAAAAGGACTGAATAAATAATAAGCATTTGGCCATCGCTCATCGCTGCGAATGAAACCAATTGAATCTCACGATTGAACCTGTAGCTGTTATAGTTTAGTTTAATTGATTTTGCATTGATTAACATTTTATTTCTAACTGTAAGTTTTGATACATCGTCTACTTACTTACAAAATACACAATTCATGCCACTCAGAAGTCGACGTAAGAAAAAAGAATGATCGATGGCGAACGGAAAGCATTTTTTAAAAATGATTTTCATGGTATGAAATTTCAGCTTTCTTTGGTTGCTGAACAAAGGCTTTTTGCTTGTGTGACTTTTTTTCAATGCGAGGCAAACAAAAAACATGTTTGGGCATGAGTGTTTACGAAGAGCTGTTGTCCCGTCATATGTTTTTCTCAGGCATTCAGCGGAGATTTCAGCGTAGGAACCGAATCGAAATTAAATTGTTTTTTATTTGCTAATTGTAAGTTTAATGTAAAAGTATTGTAAAAATGGCGACGTCACTCCAGTTATTAACTTCTGAAGGTGAAGTTTCGACAAGTAGTCCTGTAAATGAAGTCGATGCGGAGAAAGTTGCTGTTTTGGTGTGTCGTCTTTGTGCTATTATTCTAACAGAGGAGAAACCAAGATGTGAAAGCAGTGATAAGAAATGGGTGCATTTAATGAAAATTTGTGGACAATCATCCTACACTGTTCAGGAAGTTGTTGCAAAATATTTGCCGAAAGATATTTTGGTAAGAATAAGAATGAATACAGAATTTATTTGATAATCAATAAATTGATGGTTTTAAACCTAAACCTTTTTTATGAACCTTTAGGGAAATGCGGCCGAAAGATGTCCAGTTGTATGCCTGTGTTGTTACAAGAGCTTGACAGACCTTATGACATTTATAGATAAGATTAAGAGAGGCCAATCGAAATTAGAGAAGCTTTCACTTCCGACAAAAGACTTCAATATTCCAGCGCCGCGGCGGAGAGGAAGACCGAGAAAAAATAATCAGGGTCAAAGCGTTGCTGAAAAGGTAGAGAAAGATGTCCTCTTGGAAGAGCCCAGACGAACCACGCGCAGAGGCAGTCGTATTTCGGATGCGGGTACATCGCTCTTAAACTTTGACGAGATTTCGAACACACCTCACTCAAAGGACAAGGCTGAAAATGATACTGAAGATGGAGAACTGGGAAAATCTATTGATAAGGATGTTTCGATCAATTCCAATTCAGCCAAGCCGGATTCTGATGGTGAGAGCAATGGTGACGATGACATGTCAGAAAAAGGAGACCCTGCCTTTGTCAACGTGAAGAAACGGAAGCGAGGGCGGCCTCGCAAGAAATTGCAAAAGAGAGTTGACTACAGATGCGAAATATGTGGGAAGAGTTACTTTCATTATTCTTCCCTGACATACCATAAGCTGGCTGCCCATTCTGATAAAGACAAATTAAAGTGTTCCATATGCGAAAAGTCATTTAGCCACAAAGCTCTACTTGCAAATCACATGTTTACGCATAATGCTGCTGAGGGCTCCCTGACATGTGATGTTCCAGATTGCAATAGTCGGTAAGAGATGACATAATAACTATATAATTAAAGTAATTATAAATGTAAGTTATACCAAAGTTTCTCTTAAATAGTTCCAGCCTCTGTAAGCATAAAAGAAGCGGACACTCTGTTCCAGAGAAGCAATTTACTTGCGAAAAATGTGGAATGCAGTTTACAACGAACTCATCCCTAAAGGCTCATGATCGACTTCATACGGGTACCTAAGTGAAACTGCGCTTGTATCTTTTTTATTATTAATATTCATTTAAATTATTTTAGGTGAAAAGCCATTTGCCTGTGACCTGTGTGATAGACGATTTAATCATAAAGGAAACCTAAAAGAACATATTCGAACGCACACGGGAGAGAAGCTATACGAGTGTTCTGAGAGCAATTGTGGGAAGCGATTTGCAACGTTATCGAAATTAAAGGCACATAAATTGTAAGTGTAGCAATGCTACAGTAGCATACTATAATACGTCTATTTACACGTTATTTTGAGATGGCGAGTTGAAGGATTCATACTTTTATATTAAAATTGAATTGCAGAACTCATTCGGAAACAAAATTATTCCTGTGTGTCCAATGTGGAAAAGGTTTCAATACACTTGCCAGTATGAATTTACATGCGAAGCGTCATAAGGGTGAAATCTTTGGAGTATGTTTTTCTATCTCACAAATTAAATAGAAAGAAACAAGAGGGTCTTGCATTTTACTGAAGCTGTATTATCATTACAGGAATGTCATGTTTGCAATAAGAAGTTTTTGGACCCGTGGTCCCTGCGGAAGCACACTAGGACGCATACTGGAGAACGACCATATGAATGCCAGATTTGCAAGAAGGTATTTTAAGTTTTTAAAAATATAGATTATTACAATATAACATTAATATGTAGTAATATTTCTAACTTTGCAATTACTTAAAAGACCTTTTCAGATCCATCTAACTTCATGAGACATAAGAAAATCCACCCACCCCCAAAGTCATCTTCTCATCCTGACACATTCGAGAAGAAGCAGCCATCAAAGAGAATCGTGGAAACTGTGAAAACACCATTGAGCATACCCGAACTCGAAAACGTTGCGGAATCGGTGAAAATTCAAGTTGATCAAGAAATAAACTTAAGCGAAAATCAAGAACACCAGGACGTAGTGTTAGCGTCGCAATTCTCTAGTAGAAGTTGAAATAATTGCTCCTGAAGCTTTCGCAACTCTAAATACTACAGACGCAAATGTATTATACCATTTGTACGACACAGATATCTGCTCTGTAACGAATGCACATTCAGTAACCTCTGAGGTTGGTATCACAAAAACTTTTAAAAAGCATTTTATGGGCGATTTCAATATTTATATATTTTAATAAAGGTTAGCCAATCCATGGATCTGCATTCTAGTGTTCCCCAAGAAGAGTTTCAAATTGACAGCGTCACAGCAGGAGACAAGGAACTGAGCCCAGACTGACATTAACCACTAATTAGATAGATTAGCTTTTGATATATTTTTATATTTGTACTTTGTTCAATGCCACAAATAAAATCGAAAACTTGAATTAAATAGATAAATGCACCTTTATTACTTCACATTTGACCTCACAGAAACATATTTTTCGTAGCATTTTCTTTGCGAGATACGTGCTCGCTGATAGGTTGATAGGATTAACGTCTAGGTGCATTAATAAGAGATAGCAATGATGCAAATTGTATCATAAGTAATTCATGCAATATAAAACGACATAATTTTTGACAGGCTAAAATTCAGACTAATAATAATGAATAGTAACAGTGATAAGCTAATATAAGAATGATCGCCTTATGCACATATCAAGTGAAAGATGATAGTAATTTATATTTATCCTGTAGAGACATATTTTGCTTGCTACTTATCTATTCTACAGCGTACTCTATACATTTAAAATTTAAAGCAGTAATAATAATTATCTTATCTTTGATACATCTTATAGTTTAATATATTATGAATATTTGTATGAACTTATATGTATTGTAGTTATTACAAGAGCTATATCAGTTTTAGACACATTAAAGTGTGAAGTTGTAAACTGTCAAGTCTAAAAACAAAGTATCAGAATCAGACCTCTATCTTGCAGTTTTCCCAACATTATGGCCGATTTTTAATTTAAATAGATTTGTCTCGCAGATCGCAGTTAAGCTTATAGTTGTCACCACACACTTCAGCATAATATAAGTATGTCTTCAGGAAACATTACTGGACATTCCTCATTTTACCAGGAACATAATTTTTGTCGATGACAGGATCTTGGAGAAACATATGTAAGCATTTTTCATTCTGCGCAAGTGGATGGCCCGCAATCCTGAAAAGATATAAAGGATTTTATAGAAGTTAAGTGGGAAACGTTATAATAATTTGAAGTAATTTTAAAAGTAATTTCTATTACTTGTTGACAAATATTTCTAAACCCTTTCGCCTGTCTTCAATGAAATCTTCGTCATAAATGCCATCGTCTTGTCTGTAAAAATACAAGAACTTTATCAGTAAAAAGTTCATTCAGAAAAAAATATCTTGAGTTGGAATTGAGAAAGTTTTTTTTACCTGAATGGTAATTGTCTTTTCCAAGCTTTAGATGGCAATGGTGGTACAACTATCTTAGAATCACGTTCCAACTCTCCCCGTAACCATTCAAAGTCTGAATATCTTCTTCTAACTGAAGATTCTTTTACTCGGAAAACAGGAAGGTTCGTCTAAACATTAATTTCAAATAATTAAAAAATGCACATTGAACCATCAATATTTAAATTCCGATGTATAATATTCATACATACCCTCAATCTAACTTCATAATCGGTGTATCGTTTATTTCCAATTCCATGAGTTATAGGATTGATAACGTCGATTTCTAAGAAATTTGCAGGAGCTGCATAAGCATCATCTAACGTTTGCTTTTTCACGTTCAACCGACGAGTTGACTCCATGATGTAATCGTATATCCGCACAAAAGTCTATAAACTAGTTTAAAAACCTGGAAGAAAAACAGAAATCAGCAAAAATTAGGAGAGAAATCACTGAATGATTGGAAATTGGAAAGCTTCCTATTAATACTTAAAAGCACACCCAACTACCCAAGGAATGGTTTATGTAGGTTATATCTATAAATATTTTAATGTTGAGCATCCAAAATAATTCCTTATGCCAGACAAAACACTCTTTTATGGCCATGAACAGTGCAGCAATTATTCAAAATTATTATTCAACATTCAAGTTTTTAAGCTTATCCTGATCTGTACAAATATTATCCGCCCCTGTCCACCAATTCATTTTCTTTCTAAAGATAAATCAAAATCTAATCATCACTCGACAACAAAAAAGACTTACTACACTTAGGCACAGATTGTGTCCAAATGATCCAAAAATATAATTGAGTAAAAAGTAACTACCACATTTAAGGCATGTACACTTTTTAATACGTAAGCTGGAAGGAATCGCATTTATTTGTACAGCTATATGTCAATAAGGACTTGTCTGTCATGAACCAGATAAAGATGAAAGACTTAAAGACAATTTTGTTCTTGTAGTAGTCTCAAGTTCAGGTCATCCACTGAGCTAGTTTAAGACATAATAAGTATTGCACACTGACACTGACAGAACCAAGAGTAAGTAAAGTACACAGAAAATTCATCCAAGATCTACATATCATTAGTGGAAGCAAAAATACCTACATGATCATCTATCATTATCCAATCATACAACCAAAATGCTTTAATCCGCACCCACCTATAAATACTTAACTATGCTTGTCAAATATGAAGCGCCCTAAACGCAATTAGAATATGAAGTAGTTTTAATCTATTAAAACACCCATCGATATCAAATAGATATACATAATTTATATTAGCATATAAAATATTTTAGCTAAAAATGAGGAATGCGGATATTTAATCCAAGTACAAATTCAAAATGTAGCCATACCTTAATAATTTATAAAAAATCACTCCTCATTAAAAGCAGCAGCACTTGCACTTTAGGGAAGATCTCCCCAGCAAAAAACTTTTTTGAGAAAAATTACTGCCCAAACTTTTCCCTCACAAAGACACTCCTACACACTGTCAATTATCAACGATATGGAGATAAATCTATTTTGTTATCCAGCGGTTTCCCTTCAGAATTTTCTCATCCAAATTATGTACTTTTGTCTTGAATCTTTTGTGCAACGGTGATTTAAAAATGACAATTAGCACTTGGAATTCCACTACGATTGCTTGAGTCAGTCTGAATGAGTCAGGAATTGATAGCATTGAAGTGCATGCACGGAAGTCACAAAATCAAACTTCTCATCTAAAAATGCAGAGAGTAAAACCTCAAAAGCGAAGATAACACTCGCATAATACGGGTTTGCCACACAAACAACGTATTCTAGTTGGGCAGCGTATATACGAATATAATAGCAGCGTTCACAGAGAGACTTTCTACATTGAAAGATTTTTACTTGTTGGGAATTGGATACATGCGAGCATGTTAACACAAATATATATAATTTATACATGTTCTAGGCTCTAACGTTCTCAAATCCCAAATATGTTAAAACTCTTTTCCTCATCATCATCACCTTCGGCTTAAGAAAACTTCTATGATGGGCTCTAGAATTTGCATGCATTGCAGTTACTGCAAAATGGATTAGGAAGGTAGTTTAATTTTTTGGTATGTCGGCACAATTAAAGCATAAGCTATATAATTTTATATGCACATGTGTTGTAATCTCGTAAAATTATGCGTAAAAATTCTACCTCATACGGCCTATTTCAGATAAAAATAATCCATGATTCTTTACATGACATGTAAAGTCTGCGTGATTTTTAGAAAACGACAATTTGATGCTCATTTATAAATATTATGATTATGAATCGATCGATCGAAATTACTGAAGAAATTAGACTTTTAGCCAAAATATATCATGACATTCGTGGGCAATTAAGACCAACTAGAACATTGAATTATAAAGAATCATTTCGTCTTTAATTAAGACTCTTTATGAATTTCTGCGCATTTTTATATTAAAATTATGTCAATCAAGTCCATGAAACATTTGGAGAAAGTCAAGAGTCCTTTTGGAAAAGCGTGGATCGTCGAGAGAGAACAACACAACTCGTTTCACTTCTCACAAAAGCAGAAGCGGTAACCTAATGTTTAAAATGCACTTTGCTTTCTTTTCAATGTTGATCTAAAAAATGTTTTTGCCTTCATCTGTAAAGGAAAGTTTACTAACTAGTGAAGTAAAAACATTACCCATTTCATAGGTTTCCTTACCCTTGTATTTGTGATTATTTCGTAGAATTTGATGCCTGAAGTTCGGCTTTAATAGTGTATTAAGTTTGAATGTGTTCCTGCTAAACAGGGTGAAAGTCACTAGTTAGTGAAATCTGAGTTATAAGGTATAAAACTACATGTTTTCCCCACTACATCTACTAATACTAATGAAACTTATCACAATTATAATTTATATCTTCTTCAGACCAAGATGAATTTCCCAATGCTGGCTCGATACCGGCTGGCGTCACAGATTGTCGTATTTAAACCACAGGCACTGGACCTCACCAGGTCGTCTTTCCGCAGCCAAAATTTTCTTCTTCCAGTTACTATTCAAACTGATGCTAAACGGTGGAAAGCTGACGACAGGCGACAGTTAATACAATCGACTCCTCTGAAGGATATGGGTACTCAAGGAGAAAAGCAGTTGGATGTGGATCTAATCGGAATTAAGTATGTGGGGTGTAATAAAATTAAAAAAGTTAAGTTTTCTTGTAAAATATATTCTGGTATTTCTTTTCTCTATTTCAGCAAAGAAAATCTTTACCCGGATGCAGATACACCGGATTTATTGCGGCGAGTAATGTAAGTCCGAAAATAGTCAAACAAAACGGTTACATAAACGGTTATAGGTACTAGTTCCAAATATTCTGACACATGTTTTCTTTATAGATGGTTGCGAAAATGGGAGTTTCGAATATCCGTGTAATGATTCAAGGACTGGGTCCAGGCCGTATGAGTGCTATAAAGGGTTTACAAATGTCCGGATTAAATGTAGTGTCCATAACTGACACTACCCCAATTTCGTTTACTCCACCTCGCCCAAGAAAAGCAAGAAGACTGTAACTTTAGATTTTATTATGACGAAACGACACTTTAGTATTTTGCTTTTTCACATGTTGTCTACAAATTCAATAGAGAAAGTACGTAAATAAATAGGATCATTATTGTTCACACTTGAAAATCATTATTTATTAAATTGTCGATTATTATAAAAGCAGATTTTGCGGGAGACAATTTCATCTTTCTTAAACAGAATACAAACTCTCAAAATTCGCTGCATAATTTACGTACAAAATTATATAAACTATTTTTATTGCATGAATTGAAAATATAGATCTACCTTAAATACTCTATTTTGATATCACAGCTTGTTGAATTGATAATTTTCTTAGAATTTCGAGTACATCTTTCTGTATTTTATTCTCTGGAGCTGCAAAAAAATAATCTGTATCGAACAGTAATCATTTCGGCTATAAAAATAATCTATTTTTTTTATTTTAAATTAGATATGTTTCGTGGAATTATGAAGATCTAGTAGATAATTTCGAAACGCTATTTTTACTGTGATTATTGTGACTAATTGTGTTGTTATTATTGTGAATGGAAGCGGCATTTGGACGAATCTCTAATCTTATGTCTGTTGGATGCACTGACGTATCCAATGCATAATACACGTTTGCGCTAGCAGGAAACTTTAATTCTTTGTGAGGTAAAATTTGAACTAGATTGAAGTTTTTCGGGTCCTCCTCTTCCATTCCCAGCTTTTCCAAACCAGAAGCAATCACCTTTGGAGTATGGTCAGAATTTCCAACCATTATGGACTTGTACAATACGTCGCCTTTCGAAGGAGACGAAACTTTGACAACTAAAGCCTCCGGATGTACGGAAAGAAGACCACTGCCGTTCGCTGTGGAGTTGGTAGAAGGGGAGTATAAAATTGAGCTTTCGTTTGAACTTGGAATCGATCCCTGAAAATGAAATAATGTTGATAAGTTAGTCATTTTAAATAAGTCTCATTCCTCTAAAACGAAAGCACATCGTATTTTCATACCTTTCGTTGTAGTCCCTGGTCCGTAGTCTCAGATGATGAATTAGACGTAAAGGAATCATTTTTTCGATGTCCTTTGATAGGATTTCTGTCAGGTTGGATTGCTAAAGACAGTTCATATGCAACTTTGTCATCCAAAATGACTAAAGAATTAAACCATGCCGTGAAATAGGGATCTTCCTCGAGCCGATATCCTTTCGCAGATCCTTGCAATAATTTCAACTGAAATTAAATAAAATCACATTAAACCCAAGAAACGATAAAATTTAGTCAATTTTTATATCGTATTCACCTGTGCAAGAATTTCGAATTCTTTTCGTCTCTTATCAAAATTAATTAGATTCCCTGGAACACGGTCCGGAATGGCTGAGTCAATGAAGGTCAGATCTGTAAGAAAAGTTCCAAGATACGGGATGGTTCCATTGGGAGTGTCATTTTCTGCAGCCGCAGCCAACCTACTCGCCGCTGCAGGTCCTCTCAGAACCCTCGTAAAAAATCTCCTGTCCTTTGGACTCTTCGATTGAGTAGGAAACTTCGCGGTTCCTTCCATTTCTAGAAGAGTTCTTTGTGCCATTCTATTATTTTCTTCTGAAAATATTTGTGATAGTTGACTGTATATTGCTATTCGGTCTTTGGAGATTAGATTCCATATCTTGGATAGTCGAAAAATAGGATTTGACTCGAGTCCGGATATGATGGCTTTCAATGAGGAAAAGTTTTTGAGCTGCCGAAGCTCCTATATAATCAAAAATATTAGGTTGAGTAAAGATTGCTATTTAAGATTGAGCATTTGAGATTTTGAGTGTGTGAAATTGTACCTGTGCAATACGAATCCACTTATCCAAATATTTTGCCCTCATCTGAAGGGTTGCAGCCTGGTCTAATAGTATTGTCGCTACCACACGACCAGATAATGCATTAAACTGTTCAACTGTAGCTTGCACTGTAGGACAACCACATCTTCGTTTCCACAATCCTCCAAGACATTCCCACACTCGCAGATTTAGAAACGATTCCTACAAGGAAATAGTCAAATTAGGTATAAAACACTTCATGCGATTGCTTTAAAGAACTTTATTATTAACCTTATCAAAGTAAGTCAACTGCCGGGCAAAGTGAGATTCCGGAATGGAAAGCAAACAGTACGTCTTAATTTGGAGAGGGGATGCTGTACGTAAAGAATGTACTGATGCTGCCTTTTTCATCTTCTTTCTCGTCCTTAATTTATATTGCACTTTGAAACTGAGTGATTTTAAATTCTCCTCATGCGAAAATGGCAGAACAGTCTTATGTAGGCAGTCAAATCCTTCGGTCCCTTGTTCAAAATCTTCAGAGTAAGTATCTAACCAGACATGGAGGGCGTCCAACATAGCTCTATACCAAAAAGCATCAGAATTAATTGGGATCAAATTAGCATCATTCAATCTTAAACTTTATATGAATCACTTACTTTCTGACCATGTCGGTTGTCGCTCTTTTATAAATCGAAAGAATTTCACTGACAACCTGAGGTGCTGTAGCAAAGGTTCGATAAGTTGCAAGGAACACACTGAGGTGAGTTGCCTGTAACAAATTACCTAATTTATTGTCTTGTCTCATAGGTATAATATCTTAAACTCGACAAAATTTCATCTATCTTTACCTGAACGTCTGTGTCATCATTCGCTACAGCCTCAACCACTCTCTCCAACGTCCCAGCTCGTAAAACCTTAATACGAACTGTTTCCCACATGAGGTGAGCAATTTCTCCTTGATCATCTTCATCCGTTGGGGATCCACCAGCACTGCCATTCTGCTTTCCTCCTGCGGCTCCTCCATGTCCCGAGAGAGTGTGGGGTCCACCAGCTTGCACGATTTGAACAATGGCTGAGGGTCTTTGATAGCGAACTTTCTTCAGGTAAATACCCCATAATGCATCTTTCTCCTTCTCTTCACCCCAAAACCGGCAGTTATCCTGTGAAAAATGATACAAAACTTGATTACTTTCTCCCGTTTTAAACTTTGCCCTATCGTAGCAGATAACAAGCCATTGATTCATATGAATAGTACTAAAAACCAATATTTTATTGCGATATGATTATCGCTGCGCATGCCTCATTACTCGAATGATTTAATACCTTCTTCATGAAAACTGGCTTTTGTGGCACTGTCTCTTTTTGCGACGAATGCGAGCTTCTGTTTCTCCACCTTCTGAGCAATGGAAAGCATTTGGCACTAGCACTTGCACAACACTCACTACCTTGTAGTGAGTCACCAACTGGATGAGACACATTTTTCTCCAATGATACTAATGAACCTTTTTTCTTTGCTTCGTCAACCTTTTGATCTTCTACTGGATATTTTTCATGCGAACTTTGATAATATTTTTTAAATCCTTCTTTATCTGTATCGTGTACAACATCACCCCCATTAAGATGTTGACGGTCATGGTCAACATCATTTCCAATATTACCATTTGCGTTGGCAGCATCTCTAGATAATTTCTCCTCAGCCTTTGTTTGAATGTAAAGAAGTTGCTGTTGAGCTAGAGACACTAACATAGTTTAACTTTCAATGGTATATTTCTACCATTA
>JAHZMU010000805.1:2475-41683 GCA_027743725.1 Rambutsinella grinnellia | reverse complement strand
TAATACTAATAAAATACCTACCACCACAATAATTCCAAGAGGCCAAGGCCAGCCCCTTGGAATTTCAGATCTATCAAATTTAAAATAAATTGTTAAGACCACTAACAACAGATCATTTAGAAATTGTCTTACCTTGTCCAACCAACTATAGTTTTCATAAATACAAATGCACAAACCCGAGCATTCTGGATGGTCATTCTGAAATCTGGCTATTCTTCCTCCAACACAATCTTTGGAGGTCCTATTTATTAATTAATTAATTGAAATTGCATACTATTTAAAATTAATTTTAAAAAAATTCTTACGAGTAACTTTTGCAATGAAATTCACAGTTTGCCTCTTGATCCGACTTGCAAGTAACTAAGCAAGTAAAAAATAGCAATAACGAAAGCTAAAGGTCTCCATGATGAATACTAGCTTTTCTAACTGAAACTGCTTTTCAGATTCAGACTTGCAATTTGATCTGAGATGCAAATTACTTTTTTCTTGGAATCAATTTCCAGCTTGTTCGACGTTTTGGTTGGAAGGAAACTAGTGGTTGCGTTACGGCGTATAAAATTATTTGAGTGAGATTTTTAGCTTTGTAAGATGAATAAGAGGCTCTTTTTGACCGCAAACCATCTTTGTTTCCATTCATTCTTTCCTTTCATGTAATCGTCGTTGTTTTCCAGTTATTTGCGATTATACACTTTATATATTTCTAATTAAGAAGATGCTTCCTGTCTTGCAAATGAAACTGATGCTTCGAATAATTCTGCAGGATGTATAACCAAATGAGGTAATACTGACTGAAAATATATTCAAAGCTATGCTGAAATGAAATAATGTTTAGTAGAAAATGCCCAGTTTGTAGTAAACCAGTAATTATTTCATAGAACGCTTTATTTTTAAAATTCTACTAATATATTTGCAAGTCTATTAATCTTATAATGAAATTTGATATTTATTATTGTAAACATAATACTGAATAATTCATTCGGCCATATTTGATCTCAAACACTTATCGTTTTATTATAGTTCTTTGTTACTCTACTTTTAAGCTTTCTCTTCTTAACCAAGAAGAATGTCAGTCCTCCAACAATAACAAGAAAGAGTCCAAAATAAAGCACCATCTTCAAAATTTCTACTACCTTTTCTTGTGTAATATCCGCACAGTCATCAGCATCAATATTTCTTATAGAATCTCTTAAATATTCTTGTTTATAAACGGTGTCCTTGATGGGGTGATTTTTACTTCCATCTATTTGATCTGTGGCGACCTTGTCCACTTTTGAATTAAATGTTTTGATATTCCTTTCACAATTCCTTAAACGTTCTTGGCCCACATCTATATTGCTGCCCTGTAGAAAAGAAAAGATTTTAATTATTCTTTAAATCATAATACTTTTCAGATTTACTTACAAATAGGTAAAGATCAGGAATAAAACCGGAGTGGATTTGGACAAATGCCACTGACAAAACGAGTGCTATTGAGAAGAGTCTCATTTTAATAAATTACGAGATGAATTACATGATTGAAAAAAGGAGTTGGAATAAGTAATGAAGGGTTAAGTGAAGTCTTCTTAAATACTACCCAATTTGCTAATTGATAATTACCTGTTTCTTCCTAAATCTATTTCCAGCTAATCCCGTTATTTTCTGCTTACTTAAAGCTACGCTGTAATGCCAAATCTTTTAATTGAATTTAAGCATTTATTTTCAGCTTGGCATGCACGGATAAGTAGACCTTGCTGACCCCATGAGCCATACTATGTCATATCACCTCGTTTACCACGTACTGTTATTCATTCCATGAAATCTCTTCTTTAACAAGTAATCAATACAAGTTGCTAAAAGTGGAACTATCTTAAAAATGTTTTCCGGAAAATAATTATCAAATCATTATTTTCAGATCATTAACATTTTATTCCCTCCTCGAGAAGAAAGTTACTCCTCTAAAAGTAAAAAGAGCCCTTACGCTGTAAACATTATAATCTTTTACTACGAAATGATGAAATAAATCGTTTATCAATTTATTTTCTGAAAAATACTTTACAAATTAATTATGATTTATTAATTTCAAGTCATCAAAGTTCTATTATAATTCATCGTGGTTGCATGCCTTCTCCTCTTCCTAATCAAGTAGAAAGCTACTCCTCCAATAGCCACTAAAAGTAATGCAACCGGGAGCACAATCTTCCAAACTTTCACTCCCTTCTTCTTTCCATCTCCACTTGCTCCGCCATCATCAATACTTTTTCCAACTTGTCCCAATTGTTTTGGTGGCTCCTTCTTTGGGGGCCGTTTTGTCGTCTTCATATCTTCATACAAATATCAAATTTAAAATTAAATCCAAAAAAATATTTAGCAAATATTACCTTCAGTCTTCTCCACAAAAGCATCCGCATTAATAACCGAATTGTTCAGATTTCGCATCCTCCACCACCCATAATTGGCACTTTTCTCCTTCCCACTTACAAAAGATTTAAGAGGATTATCAAACGCTTCATTCATGAACACATCCCTGCTAGTATCCTTCCCCCATTTCCCCGCAGCCTTCCAGTATTCCACAAAATCATAAACGTTCTCTTCTTCAGCCTCCCCCTTACTTGCCCACTGAAATTGGAGGTGGACCCCCAACTCTTTCCAAGGAAGGGAGTCTTTTATAGTCCTCTCGCAGAGATCTAACTCCTTCGTGATGTAATCAAACGTCTTTGTCGCACTCTCCTCAATTATCATAATAGCTTCCGGTGTAAAAACAACAAAATCAACCATTTCAAGTAACGTTTGGGTTGCAAATGGTAATTTAAGCTTTGGAGGGAGTGGCGGAGCTGGCATGTCTTTTGTGAAGTTGTGGAATATCCCATGTATATACTTGAGCATGAGGTCATCTTCAAGGTCACACTGTTCGAGAGCTAAATCAACGCCTACTTTTATTCCAGAATTTTCTAATTTCGCATCCAATTCTCGAAGATAAGTTGTTACTTTGTGGAAGTAAATGGTTGAGTTTATCGAGCCAACGGAGAGGAGAACCCTGTTAATTGTGTTGGGATGGATTGCATTTGTTTCGGTGATTATTTGGACAGTTGTTGGAATTTGGGTGATGTTTGGCATTGTTCTTAGGGTGAGGGAAAGTTGTCTTTGAGAAGGGGCTTGGGTATTGTGGGTTGCTACCAACTGGGGAATTATAGCAGATGCAGAGAAAATGTGTTTGGTACTGTTTGTCCCGCCTGAGCTTTGGAAAACGGCGATTTTCTGGAAGCGGGTGGAGATGACTGAGAGCATTGATTCAATATCGGATTCATTATAGCCCCGTTGGTAGAGAATGGTGTGGGAGAAAGGGCGGACGTAAGGAGCGAAGCCAACTGCAATGTTTTCGGTGTCCAGCTAAAAATAGAAATATTAGCTTATGAAAAATGGCTTATTTAATTTAAAATATTACAGCTTCTTCGGAATAAGTTCCTCCAGTAAGAACCAGTGGGGCAAAATTTCTGAAATGATAAAAAAAATGCATGTCATATTTTACACATAACAAATGAAGTAGGGGCACTAAGAAAGAGTGGGAATCAAAGATTTTGCTGAACGGCTGCACACGTATAGGATTCTGGATTTTTTTTGGAGCTTTTGATGGAGTGATATTTTATTCGGATTCTTAATTTCATTTTTCACTAATTTAAAAAAGCTTTTGTTTGGAGTATTTAGAAAGTTCACTAAATTTTAAGGTATCGTGGGTTTTATTGATTTTTATATTCAAATTTTAAAGTTCTGAATAGTTTTTCATTTTTGATAGTAAAGCGGAAGGAATTGAGGTGACTGTATTTCTCGAAGGGTTACCACATTTTGAAGGAAAGGGGAAGTTTTGGTGGGATTGCTGAACTAGAATAGGTAAGCTTCTTTAAAATATTACCTTTAAATAACTGTCGTAATATCGTTAAGAATATACGCATAAAATTAGAAATTTGCATGTATTCCTATTCCATTGGGTATAAATTCCTTAAACTGGAGCACATGGACTACAATTAACTACCTGAATGCAACTTTATAATATATATCTTTTGCAGGTTCCTGCGCTGTTCAGTCCATCCACAAACTGACATGTCGTGTAACGCAGCAGTTGAATTTAAATTGGAGCACTGCGAGGGTGAGTCGCATTTAATCAGAGACTTGACAAGTCAAGTTCGAACGGAAGTTATAGATTTCGCTGAGGGTTTGCTTGGCGAAGAATCCACTATTTGTCAAAAGCATCTTAGCTATTTTAAGCGCAAACCTCTCGAAAATTGTGCTAACCCATTTTGGCGTCATAAGGGTCGTGCACAAGGGATTTGTATTAGAGGTAAAAAGTATAAGACTGGCCACATTTCTAAGCATATTGTTCCTCTTGAGTCCTTATGCCGTCATTGCCTGCCCGATGCAATTGCTTGCTTGCCTGAGACGGCGGATACTGACGAAGATGCCACAGAGGATATTGCTATGTCTAATCTAGAAAAGTTTAATACCGTTCGTACGACTTTAGGTCTTGATGAAATTGAGTTTGGCAGGCGGAATGCTCGTGGAAAAGAGTTGCTACTCCGAGATTCCATCCAAGAGATTACAGATCACCTTCTCTCATTGTTTGGCTATGTCGAACAAATTAAGGATGAAGCACTAGACAATTTAGTCAAAATCACAAAGGATAAAATTGAAACAATTCCTCGAAAAGATGGATTAAAAATTATCACAATGTTTGCCAGCATATTTACCAAGTCCGAACTTAGTGAGGCATTTGATATATCTTATCGACAAGCTGCAAATGCAACGACCTTATTTCAAGAGCAAGGCGTTTTTGCTTCGCCTCCAAAAAAGAGGGGTCGTCCGTTAGACAGTACTACGACTAAATTGATCTCAGATTTTTATGCGGATGACGAATATAGTCGAGAATTGCCAGATATAAAGTCTTATACCAAAGTTAAAGAAGGAGATAATGTAAATGTCGAAAGGCAAAATCGCCTTTTACTCATGTCTTTAAGTGAATTGCATTCAGCTTTTAAGGCAAAATATCCCGAGCAAAAGGTATCTCTTTCAAAGTTTCAACGCTTGCGTCCTGCGCAGTGCAAGTTGCTAACTTCCACTGGTCATCACGAGGTTTGTGTTTGCATTTATCATGAGAACTTATGCCTTATGTTTGAAGCTATTGGAATCAAGAAGTTCACCTCCACGTTTGACCTTTTGGTTTGCAATGTCCAGAAGAAGGACTGTATGTTTCGCGTCTGCGAATCTTGCTGTGGCAACAGTCACATATCATCTTTCCTAGATCATATTGATTTCAAGGCTAGCATTCCATCTGAAGAGATTGAGGGTAGCACCATTAAGTACAGAGAATGGGTATGTACTGACCGAGACATGCTTATTGAGAAAGTTGCCAAGTACAATGATTTCCGTGATCTATTGTTAAACAAATGCTTAAATACATTGGAACATCATTATATTTCTAAAACGCAGAGCAAACTATTTAAACACTGTAAGGAATCGGTTGCAGAGGATACAGCAATTATTCACGGGGATTTTAGTGAAAATTACACTCCCATTTATCATAAGTCAATTCAGAAGGTTCACTGGAATCAGGCCCAAGTTACAGTGCACCCGTTTGTGGTAACTCTGCGAGTAAATGGAGTAGTTTTGACAAGATCCTTTGTTTTTTTCAGCGATGAAACGCACCATAACGTGAATGTATATTATGCATTTCAATCCATTCTAATCGCATATCTCAAAACTGAGTACCCAAAGCTGAAAAAAGTAATTTACTGGACTGATGGCGCAGCTTCGCAGTACAAAAGTTATAAAAATACTTGTAATTTATACTTTCACTTAAGCGATTTTGGGCTTGAGGCTGAGCACAACTTTTTTGCTTCATGCCACGGAAAGGGTGCGGTTGACGGAGTTGGTGGAACTACTAAACGCATGGGGCGTCGAAAATCTTTGGCCGGTGAGCTCATTATAGCCAATGCAGAAGATTTATATAACTATATTAGCAAGAGCGCAACCACCATTAAAAGCTTTTTAGTAACAAAGACTCAAATAGATCAAATTGTGCAACATGCGGGACTTGAAAATCGCTATGAAATGTTTAACCGTACTCTTCATATTCGCGAAATGCACCGAATTGTACCTTCACTAGCGGAAGGAAAGGTTAGGCTTTTTAATACCTCTGAAGATAAAGTTCCTGCGTTTATTGCTGTCGCAATAAAGCCTAACTCTTTTAATGCAAATGTTCTAGAAGCCCAAAATTGGGTATGCATTAGATTTGGAGATCTCCTTTATTATGGACAAATTAAGAAGAAATTAGATGGCAATTTTCTTATTCGGTGTTTCAAAAATTCTGTAAATTCCACAGATACATTTACTTCCTTCGAAAAGTCCAACACAAGAGTTCCACATTACAATGTCTTGCTTAAATTACCTGAGCCAGTAGAGACAAAAGTAGGAAATCTGCGTTCATTTACGTTTCCAGAATCTAGTCGACAGATTGCAAAACAACAAATTCTGCAATAAATTATTTTCTATTGCTTCTAGCTTTATTTCTCATATTATTCTTAAGTAGACAAGTCAGAAGCGTTAATTTTGCAATTCAATTAATATTTTATCGCTATGTCGCAAACCTCTTCTCAACAGCAATTATCTCTGGTCACCACAGGTAAAGGGCGAGTAATTGCTGCAACTTCGCTACGAATGATTCTTTGATGGTTGGGAAGTGCCCCAGAGCTGAGAATAAACCCCAATCAAAGGATGAGATTCATGAGCGAACAGCTCTGATGTGGAAAGACCAAATACCAGTTTAATTTCAGACCAATGAATTACACTAGTAGTAAAATAACCCCACTCATATCTAGCGAGGAAATAAAAACTTTTATTCTAACAATATACGGTATTCAAAAACACAAAAAAACACTAGTTAATATTCAAGCAAAATTACATATATATTCAGCATTTTAATTCATATAATTTAGTTTAAATGTTTACCCCCGGGGGAAGGAGGAAGTTACGCAAATTTATAATTTTGAATTATGTAGGAATAATACGCATGCAAAATTACATGTATATTCTTTTTTTCAAACCATTTAATTGAATTTGAATATTTACCCCCAGGGGGAAGGGGTTATGTATGCAAATTATTAATTTAGACCCTGTAGTCTTAATAGGCTAGCCAAATTACATATATATTATGAATTTCAGTCCATTTGAATATATATTGACTATCTTTTAATGCCCCCTTTTTAATCTAATAATTAAGTCAAATAGCTTAGTTATAAAGTGATGTAACTCTCGGGCCGCAAAAATGCCAAAGACCATTTTAACGTCTTCGTGAAGGTAACAATCGTCTTCATATTGTACGCTAGTCAAACCTTTTGGCATTTTTGCGGCCCGAGAAAGAATTAATTTAAAGTTAACATGGTAAAATGGCCAAAATTTGCGATTTTGAAACAAAAATACCGCTAAGATATTTCTTGACGGTGTTTCTTTTAGTTTGAGATTGGCACTTTTTGCAAAAAATCGCTCACTACACAGTTATACTATTAATTGCTGAAAGCTGTTTTTAATTTAAACGGTGATTATGGCTATATAGTAGAGCCAATTTTAGTATGATTTTCAGTACCGTGTTCTCCATCATTATACCTAATTGGCCCTACTTGAATTGATCTGTTTTGCAACTACGCAAAATATGGGATTTTCAGTTGAGAAATTTTGCCCCAACTTCTATTCTTCATAATTCTATTTTTCTCGGTAATTGATCTTTCTCCATGTAGTTCAAAAGTTCGGGTTCATAATAGTCACGACTTCCCAAAACATGCACAGTGGCCACATCCTGTACCCATGATAGAAATGGGTAAGTGTACTCGAGCAAAGCTGGCGCTTTAGAAATTATAGCAAACAAATCGGTTAAGTAATTGTTTTTAATTTAAACTGAACAAGCTCACCATTAACGAGAAAGATGTTATCTACTGAGCGAGGGTAATGAACCTTAAAATGCTGAATGAGTTCTTGCCAAGTTACCAAGCCTTTTAATTCGTAAATGATTCAATTTGTTAGTTCAACTTTATATTTACCAATGCTTATAAATGGATAATACTTACATTTGTAGCATGTAAGATCAGACAATGAGCGCGTTAGTTCCCGTTCCAGGTCATAAATGATGTCGATTTGGACAATCTAAAATATTTTATTAACACAATTATATACCGCAATTTATATATAAATTGATATAAAAATACTCGTACTTCGTTGTTTTCAGTTGAGTTTAAATTTAAACTGCGCAAAAGTGCTTCTGCTTCTTCCGGCATCTTGACTTCAAAGTATCTTTTCATCCGATCTAATTGTCCAGCCTCAATCACTTCATTAAGGTTATACCGCCCAAGTGGTACATGGTAAACAGGATTTCCTGAACGAGACTTCGCCCAGAACTCGAAAGGAAACTTTTTTTCCATGTCAGACCAGTCTTCATTCAACACATTGTCTACATTTTCCGTCTGCCTCCATTCAAGATGTTGGAGAAGGTTGTTGGTAGCCTCGGTAACTGAGAAGTCATTCTTGGAGAGGAATTTCAAAAGGTAATGGTCGCTCTTCATGTAGTCGTGGGGCAGGTCATCCTCCACATTTGCGCGGAACTATTTTCGTTAAATAATAAAATTTAGGTTTCCACACAAAAATATAATCAGTAGGGCTTGCCTCGTGCAAAACAATTTTCTGGGCATCGTCTAATTCAGTAATGGACACTTTAACTGCATTAGTCCCTAGTAATATTGCTTGAAGGCAGAAGCAAATAAACAAGTTCGATAAGGTGGAAATGGTTAGGCCTAACGATAAACTATTTTATTTGACTGACAAGATTTTAAATGAACGACTTATTCGTGCTGCTTGCCAAGAAGAGATTGATAGAATTTTGTTTGGAGTTATTTGACTGTGTTTATAGAAGTTCATAAAATAATTTCTTTACAGTTTTGACCATTGGATTTTATAATAGCATTATACGTATGAAAATTTAACATTAGATATGTGTTTTAAGTATATAAGAAAACGAAAAAGCAAAGAGATTTGACTAAAGCCTTGCATTATATTATCTTTTTTAGACAAGTTAAAGGGTAATAGGTAGTTTGGCTTTTTCAAGAAGGAAGAAGTGATTTTATGGACAGTATAGGAAAATATTTTTTGGAATATTTCCTTTACTTAATCCTCCGTTTTAGCCTAATACTTTCAGGATATGATATATTTTGTATTTTTTGGTGGTCCTTTTCATTGGTAGAATTTTACAGAACGGATTTTATATTCACTAAAGACCCTTGAGTTTTTTTACGAAGTATGATGTATAAACTTATACATTAAGGCATATACTTTAAGGGCACAATTTAGCTTAAAAATTTAAAAAGCCTTTTATAGGAAGCGAAAGGTTTTTGTTCACAATGCTTTAAAATATTCTCCAGTTTCGACCAGTTCTTATAGGGATTGAAGTCATTAATACTCAGAGAGTATTAGTATCCTTTAGAAAATATATCCTTTCACTAAAAGAGCCAGATTACCCAATGTAACAATGTAATGCTTCTTTATAATTATGGTCTTTGTATGAATCTTTTGCTTGCTTCTTAAAATAAAAAATTGCCCACACTTGGTTTTGCCTTTGTTAGTAGTCTTGACGAAATATATTTTATGTAATGCTTTCTTAAAGGAAACGATTATTCAGCAGAAAAGTGTAATGAAGGCATACCTTCAGTCAATGGGCGCTGGCTTCTTGCAAAAGCAGAGCAAATTTTTATGAACGAAAATTGAGATGAATACTTTGATTTTAAAGAAAGAAAATGAATATAATTTGATGAAGAGGATGCTAAATAATTTGAAAAAATTTCCGCCTAGCATTTTTTATACATATTTATATGCCATATGATTCATATTATATGAAATAGTACTTGCAATAAATTGTAAATATTAAACACTTTATTCCAATTAGTAAAACAAAGTCAAAATAATTTCTCCTAAGGGGGATTTACAGTAATACAAATCATCCTGGATAATAAGATCGTTGACGATGGCGCTTGTTAGTTTTTTAAATCCTTTGGAAACTGGCTCTTCTCTATATACTTGAGGAGGAAGGGCTCATAAGAATCACGGCTGCCCAAGACGTGCATAGTGACCTCTGAGACTATGCCTGATATCCATGGAAAAGTGTACTCGAACAATGGGGGCGCTTTTAATGTATTAAACAATGCAATTATTTATTGCTTAAATTGAAATATGACAAAGATTACTTACCGTTAACAACATACACGTTCTCCGCCAAACGAGGATATTGATGTATGACCTGATCAACCACATCCTTTTCTGCTAGCAAACCTGCCAATTATTAAATAATGTTTGATGTAATCTAATCCTGATATTGATATAAATTAATTAAGTACATTCAATGCACGCGAGATCAAGAATGGAGCGCGATTGGTCCCTTTCCAAGTCAAATATGGCTTCGTACTGTACAACCTGGTATTTGAAAAACGTAATTTTAAACATCTCAAAAATATAATGTTAATATTTAATTAAAAAATATGGGTCTAACCTCATTGTTCCCTTCTGCGTTTAATTCACGTACGTGGGCAGCCACATGCTCACCAATTTTAACGCCAAAAAATCGCTTCATTCTACCCAAATTTCCAGCCTCAATCGCTTCACGGAAGTTGTACCTTCCAACGGGAATGTAAAGAATTGGATTTCCAGTCCGGGTCCTTGCCCATAGTTCGTAGGGAAACATTCCTTCTATATCTGACCAGTCTTCGTTCAAAACTTGATCCACATTTTCCTTCTGCCTCCACTCCAAATGCTGGTTCAAGTGTTTTGTTGCTTCTGCGACTGAGAATTTATTCTTGTAAAGGAATTTCAAAAGATACGCGTCACTTCGCATGTAGTCATGGGGAAGGTCACCCTCCATTTTTTCGCGGAACTGTAAAATTAAAATGGTTAGTCTTTTTCAAAAAATATAAAATGAATAAAAGTATTCCAACTTACTTCTTCTAAAATATTTTTCTGCACATTGTCCAAATCTGAAACGGACACTTTAATTGCATAACTTCCTTTAAGCCAAAATACTCCGAGCAGGACGCTAGCAAGAAGTTTCAAAAAGGCAATCATGTTTATAGAATTAAGTACGAGATATCAATTCAACGACTTTTCTGGCAGTAGTGTAAAAAGAATGTGGTTGGGTGAAGCTTTATATCGTTATTTCTGCCAGCACCAATTTCTAAAAAGTGGATTATTATTATATATAGAAGTTCAAAGTTCGATTCATTTCAACCCTTGACTGTTGAAATTTTAATAATTTTCAACCAGAAGGTTTACTGATATTTCAGATAAAAACTTTGGATATGAAAAGGGATTTAACGAAAAGTATAGATTATTATTTCTGGATTGCGTACAAAGGGTTTACAGAGAAAGAAATGGATTTGTTAAAATATACCTTTTTAATAATCACCTTTTCATATAACCTTACAACGAGTTTCTAACGAACCGTTTTACTGTTCCCATGATCCCCAATCAAATACTTTTTTAATCCTATTAGTTTCTACATAAGCCTAAAAAAGCCTAAGCCTATGCTTTTTACCGAAGTCAAAAAAATTCACTTTTTTAGTGATGCGGGTAACTGGATAAAAGAATATTTTAGCGATGGCTCCAATATTACTGTAATAATGAAATAATATGAATGGTTAATGAATAATTAGAGGGAATAATAATGAATAATAATGACCATTTTAATTTTCTGGCAGAAATTTTGCAAAGGTTATTTTATTAATTTTTCTCGTTATAATAAAAATTTAGAATAAACAAAGTATGATAAATTCATGAAATTTTCGATGAAATGACGATCACTTCAAATTCTTTGGAAATTGGTCTTTCTCTATATATTTGAGAAGTAATGGCTCGTACAAGTCCCGGCTTCCCAACACATACATAGTTATATCCGAGACTATGTCTGATACCCACGGGAAAGCATACTCGATCAATGGCGGTGCTATAAAGATGGAAAAAACAACTAAATTTGTTACATTTTATTAAAACTAAAAACAGATTTAAACAACTCACCATTAACCACGAATGTATTATCAGCTTTGTGTGGATAGTGTTGTCTGAGATGGTCAGTAAAATCCTTCTGGGCCAACAAACCTGCGAATAATCAAATTGGTTGCGTCCGTGTAACTTGTGCAATTTTTCTACCAAATAATATTATTAAAAAATTAAGTACATTCAATGCAAGCTAAATCGTGCCAGGACCGCGAGTGATCCCTTTCCATATCAAAGATAACTTCGAATTGAAAAATCTGAAATTTAAATGATAGTTTTATAATGTAAGCCTCTCAGATAATTAAATGTTTATCAATTAATTAAAAATTGATGAGATTAACCTCGCTGCTGTTTCTCTCTTTATTTAATTGGCGTACGAGTGCAGTAGCGTCTTCAGTCATCTTAATCCCAAAGTATCTCCCCATTCTATCCAGCTTCCCAGCCTCAATCCCTTCGCGAAAGTTGTACTTTCCAACGGGAATGTAGAGGATTGGATTTCCTGAACGGGCTGTAGTCAATAATTCGTATGGAAACATTTCTTCCATATCTGACAAGTCCTCTGCATTCACGTTATCCACATCTTCCTTTTGTCTCCATTCCAAGTGTCGTTGTAATTGCTCTGTTGCTTCAGGGATGGAGAAAGAATTCCAGGAAAGAAATTTCAGAAGGTAATGATCATTTTTCATGTAGTCGTGGGGCAGCTCCTCCTCCACTTGTGAGCGGAACTGTTAAAAATAAACCAATTGAAATATTTCGGCAAAAAATATTTAAAATTAATATAAACTTACTTCGCTCAAAATATCTTTTTGTTCATTGTCCAAATCCGAAACGGACATTTTTAATGCATAACTCCCCTGATAAAAATTAGCTGTGAGCAGCACGCCAATAAAAAATTTCTGCATGGCTGTCATGTTTACGCTTCACGGTAATAATTTTTCCAGGGTTTGAAATGAATGACTTTTCGTGCCGTGGTTTAAAACTAAACTACCGGACAAGATTTGTTTTAGATGATCTGCAGTATAACTAATAATGGTTGTTGAAAAAGGATTTGATAAAATTTATAAATTATTAAAAGAACTTTGCAGTATAATTTTATTCACCTCTTGACCTTTGCATTTTAGAAGAATAATCAAAGTCTGAAAACTGACTGATAGTAAAAAGGCATGAAGTTTGAAGGGAGTTGATTCAAAGGTACAGATTATCTATTTCTGGAGCAGTAAAATGGGAAAAGGCTTAAAATCATGAGATAACTGTTGGGGAAACAAGAAGGCCCTGTTGAAATGCACTTTTGTGTCTCGCAATAAATTTATGACAACGACGACAACAATCCCTTCACACATTTCTCTGGAAAAGATCTCACAGTCTATTCTTAGCTTTTATCATGAGGCCTAAGTAAATAGATTTTAACCCTTTACTTAACATGCATTTTTTCATATTTCTGTGAAGATGTGTGAAGTCAACACATTTTCACCCTTTCTAAATATTAAATGCAACGATTCGACCAACGATTTTAGGGAGCGAAATCGCCGCGAGTATAACGATATTTGCCGAGGGGGTCGTTCCCCATCCGACAATAACTGCTTTATCTGCATGCACAAAAGGGTTGAATCCTTTCGGAACAATTTGTAACGCTTTTATTATGTCACCGTGTTCAACTTCTTTTCAATTCTAGTAAAGCTATGTCGTTAAATATAGTTCCGCTTGTGAATTCTTCATTTTGATATTTCAAGCGGCCATATACTGGATGAACTATGAACCCATTTTACTCCATAAATATGTCCATAAAATATTCAGATATGTCCTTAAAATAGCCTTTGCTATCTACAACGCAATGAGCTGCCGTTATTATAAATCTTGAGCTGTAAACTGTCCTTGCGCATTGGGTTGGGAGGCAAGGTTTTGCCTGGTGCGGGAAATCGTTTACCTCCGCCCCTAAAGCAGAAACAAGTAAGGACACTTTATACAGAAGGGATTTTTTATACAGCAAAGAGCAGAATCGCCATCGCCGTCATTGCAACTGTATCGAATAACTTCTCCATATTCAAGTTGAGTATGGCTTTCATTAATAAAACGCTAATCAGCAGCAGAACAAGGATTGCTTGTATTAATTTATGAAGACAATAGGAGTAGAAATAAGGGACCTTTAAAAAGCTAAAAGCATAATTTAACGAATCGTTAAGATTTTAGACTTAACTGGGTTTTATTTTATTGACTTGCCGAATGGTTTGGTTGAAATTTGACAATTTAAAAGAAAACCTGACATTGTTGAAATGACATAGCATTTAATGGTGCATGCTCATCACTCACAGCAAGTCGTCGCCCTAGATGCCAACGGGAACACGTCATTTTTATTAGATTTATTAACGGGACACGAGCTATTCCTTAGATATGCTAAAGGGACACACCCATTTTATTAGATTTACTAAAAGACGTACAATTTTCCTTATCCATGCAGTCAAAACGTAAAAATATACTGGATCTAAAGATAAATGGTATGTCCCTTTATTATATCAAAAGAATTTCTCATGTCCCTTTACGAAATCTAAGAAAATTCCAGTGTCCCTTTAGTAAATCTAAGAAAAATGACGTGTCCCCGTTGGCATATAGGGCGACGATGTGTTCTTTACAATATTTTAGTTAATTTTAAAAAAGGACAGCAAATTCTCACTTCTAATGCAAAACCATATGCACACGACAAAATCTGTATGAAACGGTTATATGATATGTAACAGAATTCGAGTAAAGTTTTTATAATTCATGCTCATATTTTATTTTTGGAGAAGTTCGATAAGAAGTACATTAATCATTAATACATAATTATCAATGCAATTAAACTGATCTCGGAAAGTGTCAGAGTTCAATTTTCCTGGGCAATTGGTCCCTTTCCATGTAATTAAGAAGGACAGGTTCGTAGGCATCACGACCGCCCAACACGATGAGTTCTGACATTATATCAGATAACCACGGAAAAGTGTACTCCATCAAGGGAGGCGCTGTAAAATATACAAAACCTATATATGAATCTACATTTTCATTAAATCTAAAAAACAAGTAAAATACGCACCATTAACAATGAATATGTTCTCAGAGGAGAGTGGATACTGATTTCTGTACAGTACGCTTAAATCCTTTTGTCCCAATAAACCTTTCACAAAATTTCATTTAAATTGCAAGTTAGTCGTCATAATTTAAAAATAATATTATTGTATAGAAATTAAAAATTACAATCAATGCATGCAAGATCAAGCAAGGAGCGCGATTGATTCCGTTCCATGTCAAAGATAATTTCGTACTGAACAATCTAAAATTCAAGGGATATAATTGTAATATATTTTAATGAATGAATAACTAAAAAATAACAATTTTATCAAAATTGGTGTGCAACCCACTTCACTGTTTTCTGCATTTAACCTGCGCACTACCGAATGCGCATCCTCCATGAACTTAATACCCAAGTATCTCCACATTCGTTGCGACTTTCCAGACTCAATCCCTTCGCGAAAATTGTACCGGCCAACGGGAATGTAAAGAATTGGATTTCCTGACTTGGTTCTTGCCCACAGATCGTATGGAAACATTTGTTCCATATCTGACCAATCCTCATTAAGAACGTTATCTACATTCTCAATTTTTCTCCACTCCAAATGTCTGTGCAAATGATTTGTTGCCTCTGGAATAGAAAATCCATTCCTGACAAGAAATTTTAGAAGGTATTCGTCGCTTCTCATATAGTGGTGAGGAAGCTCACGCTCGACATTTGCTCGGAACTGTATAAATAACAGTCAATAACAAAATTTAAATATTAAATTTGTATACGTAAAGTAATAATAATACGCTTACCTCATTTAAAATGCTTTGTTGCAGATAGTCCAAACTGGCAAAAGACGGCTTTATTGCGTAACTCATTTGAAGCAAAGTCGCTCCAAACAATATGCCAACAAGGATTCCCACTATTCCCAGCACCTTTGCCATTTTAGTGGTGCAAGTTGCAGTGTTTTTTTTAGACTTGATATAAAAGTGATAACTTGTCCTTGATCAAAATGCGTGAGCTTTTAAAATAATATTGTTTCTAACTCCCAGCTTCTTCTGTATTACAAGTGTCGAGCTTGTAGGGTTTTTATATGAATTATTCGACTATTCATAGCATTAACGCTAGAGTTTTTTAACCTTTGCCCATCCACCCGTAACGGGTGACCCGTTGCTTTTGGAAGTTACAGAAAGGTTTACAATGAACTTTATTTTTGGAAAAGTATAAGAAAGAAAGAAGGTACAAAAAAGCTTTATGACAGGGCATAGACTTTGTAAAAAGAAAGGGTCCATTGTTGGTATTTAAGCTTTCAAGAAAGGCATTAAAATTCTCATTATCCAAAACCTTACTAATAAGCAAGGAAAATTTTAAAGTAGGTACTTTTTGGCGACTGTGATTTTTTTAGGCATGTAAGGTAACGAACTGCAAAGTCATTTGATGCTAAGTGTGCATTATTTTATAAATACTTGTGCACTATGAATGTATATTGAAAGCCAAAAGAATTACATACAAGAAAGGCGAATGAGCGGATTTGCTTAAAATATATCCTTTCAATATTTTCCACTTTTATTGTGTATGACTCGGGATGAATGTCCAATTCACCCGTGACATATTTCTAGACTTAACCTTTAAATTTTGGCCCGGCTTAATATTTTTTATGGATTAAAAATATTTTTGATTATCTTTTAATATACCTCTAACGCTTTACAATATGACAAATTGACAAATGAATGCGATATTTATATGACTTTGCAAAAGGGTTAATATGATTTCCACTTCAAAAAAAGCTCCATTTCCAAAGAAAAGTACATTCTCCCATACATAATCGCAATACAATGAATACGAGAATATTCCTATCCATATCAAGTCACTTTACGTCTAATATTTTCATGTCAAAAAAATTTTAGGACTGAGGAGACTTCGTAGGTTACGCGGATGCACGTAAGGAAACTTTTAAATCCAATTTATAGTCATATTTGTCATATTTTAACTTTTAAAGTCATATGTGATACGACGTATCATATTTTTACATTTTGCATACACAAAAGCTTGCTACATTATTCCACATTATTCACAGAAGTTCTAAGCGCGATTGCTTTTAACATTTGATTATTGCCGCTAAATTTTTCAGGAATTCTTATTGTCTTTAAGCTTACTGAGGGTAAAATCAGGTAAAAAAAAACTTTATGCATAAGTAAAGAGCTTAGATAAAAAGCATGAAAAAGTGCTGATGTCTATTTTCGGAGCAGATAAATGGTAAAGCCACAAGAGCAAGAAATTGCTAGAATTTTTTTTTAAAAAGTTCTTTGAAAATAACAATGTGCCCTTTTTACATACTCAATCATCAGAGTATCTCACAGTAAATTTCTAATGAAAGCTTGGCATATTTTTTTTCTTAAAAGGTCCTGAAGTCATTTCTATCTCAACAGTTACCATCCTATATATCTTATATCTTAATATATTATATAAGCAAATACATTTGTTAAAATAGCTTCGTTTTAACATAAGCAAATCCAAAGACTGATATTTTAGCCCCTTTTCCCTGCTTTTAATTATAATTTTTGTGCAGCCAATACATTTTATTTTTTACATTTTTAAACATTACATTGCCAACTTGAAATGGATAATATGGTATTCTTGCACGTAGTTCTCACATTAATTCTAGCTTCAAAAGCTTCAGGAAATAGATTTAAATTAGAATTTAAAAGCCAAGATAATAATTTCCGAAAGAAAAATGCTACCGATCAACAACTGTTCCAAAATATTAAATCAGATCCTTCCGGAGGAAACCACAATGAAATTTTAAAAAGTAAATTTGCACATTTACCAAGCGTATCCAGAACAATATTTGAGAATTTAAATTTTTTATTCAGGTAGTAATAATTCAGGTATTTTTTAATAAATGATCAATAATGCAAAAATATGTAAGTGTAAAAATGAAGTATTATCATTATTTCAAATTTTTTGGAAACTAGTCCTCTTCTATATAATTGAGAAGAAGGGCTCGTAGGATTCACAACTGCCCAACACGTGCAAGGTGATAGATGAGACAACGCCAGATAACCACGGGAAAGTGTATCCGAGCAAGGGTGGCGCTGTGGAAAATGTAAAAATATAATTTAATTCAATATTTTCTTGCAACTTAAAATGATTAACTTACCATTAACAACAAAAATATTTTCAGAAGATCGTCCATAATGATACATAAGCTGTTGAGCCAAATTCTTCTGTTTCAGTAAACCTTTTAATCAATTAGAATTAAATTATTAACTCGTGATATTTTTATAAAGCCTAATATTATAAAATGATTACATTCAAGGCACGCAAGATCGAGCAAGGAACGCGAGGGATCCCTTTCCATGTCAACGATGACTTCGTACTGAACAATCTGTAAATTTTAGATATATAATTTTATTATCTAATATTCATTAGGCGTCTTAATAGGACTAACCTCGCTATTTTCTGCGTTTAACCTTCGTACTAAGGCAGCAGCATCTTCAGTTAGCTTAACACCAAAGTATCTCTTCATTTTATCCAATTTACCCGTCTCAATCCCTTCCCGAACGTTGTGCCGTCCAAGTGGAAGGTAGATAATTGGGTTTCCATTCCTGGCCCTTGCC
The DNA here is from genome assembly GCA_027743725.1 of Rambutsinella grinnellia. Classification (NCBI taxonomy): domain Eukaryota; kingdom Metazoa; phylum Arthropoda; class Collembola; order Entomobryomorpha; family Entomobryidae; genus Rambutsinella; species Rambutsinella grinnellia. The sequence continues at coordinate 22,987 of JAHZMU010000805.1, read as the reverse complement.
CGTAGGTCGTATGGAAACATTTTCTCCATATCCGACCAATCCTCCTGCAGAACTTGATCCGCATTTTCCTTCCGTCTCCATTCCAAGTGCTGGTGTAAATTTTCTGTTGCTTCAGGGATGGAAAAGTCGTTCTTAGAGAGAAATCTTAAAAGGTATTGGTCATTTTTCATGTAGTCATGAGAAAGGTCTCCCTCAACATTAGCGCGGAACTATAAAAAAATTAGTTGAATTAGATTTGTAAAAATTCAATAATAGATAGATTCTAAAATTATAGAAATTTACTTCGTGTAAAATATTTTTCTGTGCATTGTCCAATTCAGAAACGGACACTTTGAATGCATATTAACTCCCCTGAAGCAAAATAGCTTCGAGGAAGACGCCAATTAAAATTTTCGGCATGGTTGTCGTGCTTGTCAAGGACAAATATTTTTAAGGACTTTTCAGGTCGTGGCTAAAAATGAATATGATACGTAAAATTGTCAAAGAGACAAGCTTTGGCCTGTCATATATTTCGGTTAATACCAGTTTTTAAAAAGTGGAGATTATATTGTTCCTAAAATATTTATAGAAGTTCAAAGTACGAATCCACTCAACCCTTGGCCTTTAATTTTTCAAGCTTTTGTTTGTTTGATGGCTTTGAGTTTTATGCGGAGGTAAAGGAATTAGATAAAAAGTGTAGATGGTATAAGGGCTGCGGATTATGAGGAATTTTTTTATGCAATAAAACGGTCCTGTTCAAAAGCATTTTTCTTTCTTGCAATACATTTCTGGAAACAACCAGTTCATATTTTTTCTGGTTTCCATTGCCGTAATGCTTAAATAAATAATATTTTAGTCTTCTACTCTAGCCAGCATTTTTATTTTTGTGGAGTCGACGCATTCTACAGTGGAAAATTTATACCTTCCTAACTAACTGCTACGAATTTTAAAATGGATAATAAAATATTTTTACCAATAGCTCTTACATTAATTCTGGTATTATCAGCGACAGAAGCAAGCTCTCAATTAAGATTAAAAAGTCAGGATAATAATTTCCAAATAGCAAACTCTACTAATCAACCACTATCTCAAAGTAATCAATCAGATACTTCTGAAGAAAGCCACCATGGAATTTTCTGGAGCAAATCAAATTCAGTGTGTAACGCTGGAACTTTTTTTGAGAATCCGATATTCTTTTCAGGTATTAGCAAATAATACGTAACAATTTTAAATAATTTGTCTAGCCAATCTAACTCAATTTGTGCAGATTCCAGCGAACAATTTTTGTTCAATACCTTACTCGGAGCAAATTTCCCAGGACCGGAAATCTGTCTAGGTGGTCTAATTACACTTCAAGCGGTCACTGATTATTGCTCTTGTGATTGCTTGATCGCACATGGAGCAAGTAAAAGCAAAGCTTGCGGTTTCGACTCTGGAAGACGAGTTTATTGTCATTGCATTTACACAGAAGAAGATAAGAAGAGGCTGCCATGCCTGAATAGATCGTTTGATGCCAACCAACCAACCAGCGTAACCAGCGACGTTGAATTGATTGAAGGCGAAAATAAACTGGACAAATGTAATTTAATCTGATACAAAAATATTTTGGTCTAATTTTAATTTTAATATTTAATGGCTGATTAGGCAGCAAATTGGAATCATACGAAGAGCAAATTGCTTGCAGAACTGATCAATGCATATTTAATGAGCTGACGCAACCCCTAAACGCAGATATTCAGTGCTCCGAGGAAGCGTTCGACGTTTTGGAATTCAACCAAACAATTACTGGAATTGATGTGTGTGCTTTGGACTGTTTTTACCAACACGGGGCCAGAAAAATTCCTTATGGAATATGTACTAAAAAGAATGGAAACGGGAGAAGAATGTGTACTTGTGTTTATGATAAATGACATTTAGATTTTTATTTAAACCAATTGATTCTTTTAGCAAGATGAAGTTTTTTAATGATTTAAATAATCTTTTTTTTAATTTAAAGTTTAATTTGATTCAGCTAATGTTTATTTTAAAAAGATTTCGTTCAAGCAATTTCAATGAAGAATGTAATAAAAATAATATCAAAATGTCTCTTTGCGTATGAATTAAATGCTATTTTGAATAATGGTTTGCACCAAATGGAACAATTTATTAAATACTTTCACATTCCAACTATTTCATCCGTCAACCTAATCAACTCATCTGCTTTCTCCGTCCTCTCAAATTTCTCCACAACGCCGTTCCCCAATTTCCACACCTTTTTAAACCTGTACATCTCCCCTTTCCCTGCTTTCTCTTCCACTGCTATATCCTTCGACACGACTAAATAAACAGGCGTCTCACTAGCCTCATGTGGACTTATGCCGATCAACTTTGCCATTCCCTTCATAACTTTTTGCATCACAACATTCTTATTCTCAACTGCAGAGACCTCACTCATATTAGTTTTCACCCAACCAGGATCCAACTGAAATACTTTGACTCCAGTTCCTTCTAAATTCTTAGCAATTCTCAGCAAAGCAATGGAGCAGCACAATTTACTAAATGCATATTGTCTGACTCCGTTCCGTCCCTTCTTCACTTTCTCTTCTTGCATCCAATCTTCTAACTCAAACGGGGAGGAAGCAATGACCATGCTGCTCACTGCAATTATTTTCCCTGGAGGTTCCGCTCTCTTCAGATTATCAAGGAGGAGATTCGTAAGGAGATAAGGGCCCAAATGATTCGTCCCCATTTGGAGTTCATTGCCATCCTTTGTCTTCTGCAGGGTTTCGCTTGTGTCCATAATGCCCGCGTTGTTAATCAAAACGTCCAGATGGGAATACTTTGACTGGAATTCTTCTACAAATTCACGGATGGATTGTAGTTCGCCCAAATCAAGTATCATGACTTCCTATAAAAATATTTTAATTAACCAAAATTCATTCTAAAATATTTTAAATTTACCAGCTTTGCCTTTCCAACCCTCCTTTTGATATCTCCAGCAGCTTCTTCGCCTTTCTCCACATTCCTAACAGCCATTATAACCTTTGCTCCCCTCTTAGCCAGCTCTTCACTAATGCTCTTGCCAATTCCCTGATTACTTCCGGTCACAATAATAACCTTGTCTGTGATATCTTCTTCGTCATCACAAGCCTTCTCACCTTCCTTCCAAAACTTAGCCTTTCTGAAAGAAAATGCATAATCCGCCATTTGGTAAGCTACAGAATTTCCCATTTTATAAAATGTTTGTTTAAAATGACCAGAGTCTTTTCCTTCAAAAATGCAACTGAACAGAAAAGTGGAAATGATTGGAAATAATGCAATAAATAATTCAGAGGTGTACGTTTTCGTTTTTTCACTTTCATTTTATTAATTAAGAAAGTGTCGGGAAAAACATTGCAGAAAATTCTATAAATACAATTAAGTTTGTTCACCCGTCTTTGGTCATAGCGAACCAAATGAAAACATTAATTATTCAGGCAATAATCTACAATGTATGGCAATTAAGGAAGTATGAATTCATCAGAAAAAGTATTTTCTTCAATTTTTACATTTTTTGTTTCCTCACTCTTCGCTTTTGCTTTATGCTTTTGCTCAATATGTTTCTGAAGCCGACTTTCCAGAGATGCTGAATATCCACACTCCCCACATGGAAATATCTTTGACCCGTGAGCCGTATGTAAAGACGTGTCAGGCCCTTCCTCCCCAATCCAACTTCTCACCCGGGTAACCGTACTTACCCGGCCCTGAACTCACCCGAACTCCAACTCACCCATCCCTCTTCTTACCAGACCCTCAACTTCCCCATCCCTGAACTTACTGGTCATCAACTTACCAGCCCCCGAACTCACCAGTCCCATCATTTGTATGATCGTTCTAAAATATGGAATAAAATTGCTAAATAATACGATCTATTTATTTTTTATCTCTTAACAAAATTATAAAATTTCAGATAAAATATAGTCTCTAATACAAAGTCAGTCTCAATTTTTACGCTTTTTAAATCTTAAATTTTTTTAAAGTTTAAAAGTTTTATAATATTTAGGTAGCTTTGAATTGGATTGAAATATTTTAGGGATTGAGTTTGATGTTGTGAGCTATTCCTGTTAGGTATTCCACAATGGTTCTGTTTTCGTAATCATCTACAACCTTTTTAATTCTTTCCGTGAGATCTCGATATTTCTTTCTAGATGGTTGTGGTGTTCCTCCAGCCATTAGTTGCTCCAGTTGTAATTCATTGAGAGATTGTTGCTCATTTATTTTTCATTTCCGGTGTTTTAACTTTAATCCTCCGAACAGAAAAGGTACGAAAGAAAATGCATTCCTCATGAAGGATTATGACTATGAAACTTCATGACTATAGTGAAAAACGAGAAATGGATTTTACTATTACAAGCATGTACAGTATGAAAAAAAGCGTAAAAATTGAACTGCCTTTGTAACATAACAGATTTAACTACATATTTTATTCCATATTTTCGAACGATCATACAAATGATGGGACTGGTGAGTTCGGGGTCTGGTAAGTTGATGACCAGTAAGTTCAGGGATGGGGAAGTTGAGGGTCTGGTAAGAAGATGGATGGGTGAGTTGGAGCGCGGGTGAGTTCGGGGCCGGGTAAGTACGGTTACACGGGTGAGAAGTTGGATTGGGGAAGAAGGGCATGGAATCCTTTACATGCGTCCGAACTTGTTCCACACTTTTAAATTGGCTTTTGCATAGCTTGCAGTCAATTAAAATTTCTACTTTCTCCAACCGTTCAGAATAATAAGAACTTCTCGAACATTTCCAGGGAAGAGTTGTGGTCGGATGCTCCAATTTATAATGACTAAGAAGGTGTGATAATTGCGTATAGCTCGTTCCACACCATTCAGCTTGGCAGTAGTGCCTTCTTTTTTCGTGAACTGCGGAGAAATGTCTTTTTAAAAGTGTTCGAGTCTTGAAGCTTTTTGCACAAATGTCACAAGCAAACATCTTTTTTGTGTGGACGACTTTCTCGTGATTTTTTAATGATTCGATGTTACCAAAGGTCTTTTCGCAAATGTCACAGGCAAATATTTCTGATGAACCCGGAACCTGTGCTTCTGGATTGTGAGGGATGGCTTTGTGGAGTTGAAGAGAATCAGCACGCGAGAATGACTTGCCACATAGATCGCATCTGTAAGGCTTGAGATTGAGATGGACGACTTTAAAATGTTGACGTAAATTCTGCTTATCACCGAAATACTTAGGGCATTTGGAGCACTTGAAAGGTTGGAGGCGGAGATGAATGGTATCTATATGGGTTTTCAATTTTGCATTATTGCAGAATGTCTTGGAACATGTTGTACACTTTGGTCTTGACTTTAAGGTGATTACTTCCCCTTTATAAGTAGTTGCAGATACTTCAGGTTTAATGTCGTTGACCTCGCTAATAACTGGAGTTGCGGAGCAGTCGTTTTCGGGATGGCTTGGGTTGAAATCATTATCTAAATTTGGCGACCAATCTTCAGAATAATCAGAAATTTGGCTTTCCATTTTGATAGTCCTCGATTGCCACGGATCAATCCTTTCCAATAGAATTTCTGGCTTACGGATATGGATACTTTCTTTGCCTGCAAAATATAATATTGCAAATATAAATTTCTTAACCAAATTATATTTTTATTTAAATTATTATTCATATTCTTCTTCTCACATTTCTTCTTAACACATTCCCGGACAGAAGTAAATGCAACATTTGACGGTCGATAGTCTTTATTTGAATTAGAAATTGCTGATTGAATTAAACCCTGCAAGTAATCCATCTCCATCCTAACTTTCTCCAAAGTATCGCAAAGTTTTGCAAATCTTTCTAAATTTTCTCCACATTTTTCGCAAACGACAGATTCTACTTTAGTCGTAATTTTTAAATAATTTAAAAGAAAATTTAGCAACGTGAACTGTTTCTCTTTAGCTGGATAAGCTAACTGAAGACAAATAAAACAAGAGTTGTCATGATTTAAGTAATCTCTCTCTAATTTAACAGCGTTGCCTTCCATTTTGGAAAATGTATTTTAATATTTTATATTATTTCTCCTTCATTTGTTTCAAGACTTTGTATTTTAAAGCAGAACATTCTCAGCTGCTTGCCCATGATTATGCAATAATATGTCATTCAAACCCTTCTTATATCTTCTCACAAGCAAAAGCCGAACTTTGTTTGCTTGATTATGTTCATGAAAATATATATGGCTTTATCTATGTTGAAAAACATTATTATTGCGAATTAATATACATAATTTAATTACAAATACAAATTAGTAGCATACAAGCCTATACAAGTCTATACAAGCATTTGCTGTCAAAAGTAATGAAATTACATCTTCATTAATTTAAATTAAGTAAGACCTGGCAACATTTTCTTTTCATGAGAGTCCTAAAACCAACCAGAAGTTCTTGCACAAATGAGATATATCGATCTTGTTTTAATTTTTAAACATTTTACATTTTCCGACTTCAACTAAATTAATCTATTCTAAACGTATTGCGTTGAAATCTGTTTCGATGATTTATATACCGGATAAAGATGACCACAAACATAAATGGCATTGATAAAAATCCTATAAAATTGCGGAGAATAAATCACTTTTTGACATTTTAAATGGAATTTAGTATTAATACTAATGACCCGTAACGCGTTGACGCAATTACAAAAATTCATATAAATGGAAAATGCCAAGAAAAACCTGTTCAATTAGTATCCGGCTAATTGTTAAAATAATAAGTAAAAATGGAATTTAAAATAATTTTAATTTGGCTTTCCATTCCTCTCATATATGGTCATAAAGTGCGGCTATGTGAGCACAAGGATTTCCAAGGTAAAAAATTAGTTAACAGATTGGTTTTAAAAACAATTTTTAATTATTTAAATTTTCAAGGAAAATGCATTGAGCCGGATATTTCCGAGGATTGCTACAACCTCTTGGATTTCAATGACATGTTGACCTCGATAAACACCGACGACATATGCGTCAGACTATGGGAGCATGTCGACTGCCAAGGCCAAGAGAAACGGGTTGGCCCTGGAACCCCAAATCATAACGATTTGTCTGCCTCAAATGTAGACTTCAATGACATGGCTAGTTCTATTCAACTATGTCCTAATCAAGACCCGAGGAAAACTGTCAAGTTTTTCCTTTACGACAATTCAGATAATAGGGACAGCTACAAGGAAATCAAATGGGATGATGGCAATTCCCTAGGGCAGATTAGACTAAATGGGTATAGAAGAATTAAAATGTTTATTCACGGTTATAAAGGAAATGCCTTTGAGTGGAAGCCCCAACTCATAAAAAATACTTATTTGAGGACAAACCGCAATCAACCTGTTATCTTAGTGGATTGGTCTGTAATAGCAGGTGAATCATTCCAATATTATGATCTACTTGTGCATAATTACGTCCCAAAGGTTGCCCGACATGTGAGAGAATTTCTCTCAAATATGAGAGATAACAGGGTCATCTCATCTTTCAACCAGATGCATTTAATTGGACACAGTTTGGGAGGTCAAATGAGTGGATTGATTGGGCAAGAAGTGCAGAGAAATCATGGCGGGCAGAAACTAGGAAGGGTTACAGCTTTAGACGCAGCCGGACCTGAATATTGGGGACAAGAAGAGAATAAAAGGGTGGATGAAAATGATGCAAATTTTGTAGACGCGATTCATACAAGCGCAAGCTTAGGCTATTATGATAGGGTTGCGCATGCAGACTTTTTTGGTAAGAATAAATTCAAATTCAATAAATTCAATTCAAAAGAAGTTGTTTAGGTATAAATAATTTTAGCAAATCCCGGAAGTACCAACCAACCGGGCCCTTGTGATGAATTCCCTCCAAACCGGTGCAATCACAACAAAGCTGTGAATTTCTTTGCCAAGTCAATTTACAACAGAGACATGCGTGGGTGTAGGCAACAAGGCTCTGGGAATAATAGAGAGTGCACGGACGATTGTAATTCAGCAGTTGTTGTGGGAGAACATGTGGATGAAAAGTAAGATAATTAAAATGTATGTAAAATTGGGGTTATATGAAATATTTGTTTTAGCGTCCGTGGAGAATTCTGCTTTGTAACGGATACCTTGGAGTAACTTTTTACCAAGTGCTATTTGTTAGGATATGCAATAAATTCGTAAAGAACAAGGATTCTCTTATATTGCAACCTTTACTCTTTCTTGTTTTGAACTTTTATCATATAATTTCATAAAAACTTCACATTATTACTATGTAAGCATTTTCATGCATTCCAGCAACGCGTGCTTCAGTAGAGTACGAGCGGATTCCATAGGCATTCTCTATTTGGGTTCAAAAACATTGCATTGGAAAAATATAGATGATGCCGACTAATGCCGAGTGGTTTACATAATATCAACCGGAATTTTCTAGCAATGATCTTGAACTACGCAATGAGTTACTCTGACTCTGTGTAGGGCAAGAGGCTGTTGCCAACAGAAGACTTTTTCTTGGAGAAAGTAAATTAGTTAATCTGGAATTATGGAAGGTGATGTGGATTTAGCCGACAAAAAGAGAAATAATATTCAATGGTTAATAAAACGTATTTATTACTTTATTTTAAATGGTGAGTTTGAAAGATTTTTGAACTAAATGTAAAAACATTTGAAACGAAATAATATTTTAATTGCTTTCTGTCCTAACTAGTCCAAGACGTCTGAGGTCAAATTCAATCGCTAATGTATTGAAATCTAAGCGGACCATGTGGAGTTACTTTCAGATTGGCTTAATTGTAACCGCAAAAGGTATAACTGCGTAAACTAATTATTGTTCGAATTTACTTAAATTTGCATCTCCGTTTAATAATTATCTTCTTAACTTTTAGATCACGCTACTTGTCAAAAGTACACTTGTAAGGCATCATCAAAACGGCACATTATAAGCTACTATGATGCTAATAAATTTAAGACTTTTTTCCTGGCCCACCTGCGCTGAACGTGTTAATAATGGAATAAGATACATATAAAGAGTAAATTTCAAAACTGAAACAATAACTGGATTTAGTTAAACTAACAAGCTGAAGATAAGAAGAGGTTTCCCATGGAATTAGGAATTCTTATTTATATTCCCAATTAACGTAAATTATTGTCATTGGACACTGGACCGAGAAAATAACTTGGTACAATCCAAAAAGGCTAAGACGCGTCAGAATTCAGGTCAAAATGATTTTGGCCAAATCCGCATTTACTTTAAGGTAAAAGGTAATTGCAATCAAGCTTAGGTTTCTCAGCAAATCCCATCAATTCATTTGATTCAATGTCTGCATATTTAGCGCAAACTTAGAAAAGGCACAAAGGAATGGTAGAACTTTCACTGGTATAAAAAATGACCGTTGAAGCAGTCGATACATAACACCTTTACCTATAACGGAGGATCCAGTTTTCTGTAGCTCGTTGCTAAATCATCGCAGTTTTTTATAACATGGGCTAGAAACCAAGTTCGGCAAACAAATTTTATATTGAAGACATCTGAGTATATCCATTTGGCTTTGTCTGCTTTTCAAATAAGGAACGACAATCTTCAGATTCCTCTTCTGAAACCACTGATCCTGATTGATGTTCCATATATCGCATCGGTCAAACAAAAAGTCCTGAAAGAGTACTTACAAATCTTCTATAGTCGAGGTAAAAAAACATCTCGACTTTCTCCCAGTTGATAATTATCGCTTGAAATATAGCTTGAATCGTCTTCGCTTCCGGCATCGTCCAGGAAAAGTTCTGCTTCGCGTTGATCCATAAGTCAAGATTATTAGCTTTGTCGTCGTCGGCATGTTGTAACCGTTGATCGAAGACAAAACTAATTCGGCTTTGAGGAATCCCCAAAGCTTTTGCCGTATTTTCTAAATGCGAATAATTTTTGGCATTCTGATTGTTATAGAAAGTTGCAATTGCATTTAACACACTTTCGTCCAATGCTAATATAAAAAATATAGCAAAATATTGTTGATTAGCAAAAGGAAAAGTGACACTTCATAAAATGTATTATGGCTGCCTACATCCTAATTTATGACGGAATAATGCCAAACACAATAATATTAAATTTTGCTAATTGTAACATCCCTCCCAATATTGTGGTTTGCCAAGTGCTGGAGCCATAACTGGTTTATACGGTCTCATGCGCCGTGCCAATCTTACAAAAAATTTAAACAAGAAATCTTACAGTTTATTCTCTTAGCAAATTTTTAAATTTAAAACATTTATAAATTGGTATTAATGTAAAATGCTAATTTAAAAATGATACAGAGTGTAATAAATGATTTATAAATGTCAGACGTACCCAATAAAATTAGTTGTTTAATCACCAAATATTGCCCAATTGATCACGTTTTTTTGCATAAAATCATGATTTTTATTATGCAAAATGCACATGGAAAACATTTGGAGACTTCTGCGTGGAACCGGTGAACCAGTGGAATATTATTGCGTACATAAATTGAGAAAAGGTTTGCATGGGACAAGATTTTCATTGCAATTGAGCGTGGATTTTTTTTGCTTAACATTGAGTGACATTATCATCCGAGTAACATTTTATTTAATGACGCTGATAATATTTTCAAGTAGGGTCTTAATCCTCGTGATAAAAATCAATTTGGATATCTGCAGACCATGACCATGGTCAGGCGACACTTAACATCACATGACGCCCAACAAATGTACAAAAAGCAGCATAAGCATGGTAAAGAGAATTAGTTTTAGCAGGACCATGGCGACAGCACATTTAAACAATTTTGCCCCTATTGCCATAATGTCGAGAAAGCATTCCCTTTTAGTTGTAGTAGCATTTCTTTTTGCTGTTCGGATTCATCCTGCCCACCCCGTTAAATTTGACTATCCTCCGGTGCTTCGAAATGAGTCAGTTATTGACAACTATTATGGGACCTTGGTTCCGGATCCATACCGACACCTTGAAGATATGAGTAGTCAGGATGTTTTGGATTTTATTGAAGCGCAAAACAATCTAACAGCGGAATACTTGAACGACCCCGTTCAAAATGAAATCAGGGAGGAGCTAAAGAAGATATTTGATTACGCCAGGTTTGGCATTCAAGCTAAGCGTGGGGATACATACTTTACTATCAGTAATGAAGGGCTACAAGGGCAAAGGTTAAACAATTTTTCTAAAGATATGTTGAGAAATGTGGCATTTTTTGACTTTTTACTTAATATTTTAGCGTCTATTCCGCTCAGCAAGGTTTGGACGGAGAGCCCCGAGTGGTTTACGACCCCAACGAGTTATCCGAGAATGGCACGATAAGCGTGAGCATGATTGAATTCTCCCCGGATGGGACTCTAGTAGCTGTTGGCTTGGTTGAAAGAGGAGCTTACTGGGCGAAGCTAACATTCAGGAATATTTCTACCGGGCTTGACTTCCCTGATATTCTAGATAATGTCTTATTTTCCAATTTAGCTTGGAGTAAAGATGGGAGAGGCGTCTTTTATGCCGTAAGTTATATAAATAAATGCAGATTTGAAACAAAAATAAATTTAATATTTTCATAGCGTTATCCTGAAAATGGGGGAGTTCTTCAAGACCAGAAAATTTATTATCATTTGCTCGGTACTAATCAAGAAGATGATGTGCTTATTGTAGAATTTGATGATCCGCTCGTTGTCAGGTAAAAATCATTTAATAAAATTATCTCTAGACAATTTGACTTAATTAATTTTAATTATCTAGTGGCTTCTTTTCCATGTCCACGGATGGAAACTATTTAATTTTGTTTCCAACAACGACCCTGTCTCTAACAATGGTCTATGTTGTCCCCCTCTGGGAAGGCATTATTGATAAGGGCACGTGGCAATCTAGACTCATCCCAATCGTTACGGATGAACTGTCAATATATTCAGTAAGAAGCCAATAATATATTTTCTCAGTTTTAAATTAACTGACATTACTGCTTGAAATAGTTTGTGGGCTCAAATGAAAACACAGTTTACCTAAAGACGAACGACAACGCCCCTAACTACAAGGTAATAAGTGTCTCTTTTTCCCCAAATGGAGAGGACTTGGTTTGGTCAACAATTATCCCAGAAAATGCCACATTTCCTTTAGAAGCCGCTTACCAAATGGATACTGACAAGCTCGTTGTAAAATATTTAGTTGATGTTACAACGCAACTTGAAATCCGTTCAATAGCTCAAGGCAATCTCCTTCAAAAATTAGACATTCCCCTCGGAACTATTTACCAATTTAGTGGAAATGCTCTTGACAACGAGTTTTTCGTTACATTCTTTTCTTACCTAAATCCTGGTATAATTTATAGAGTTGATATGACCCAATTTCCTTACCAAATGGAGATTATAAAACAAGTCGTGATTGACGGCTTTAACCCAGACGATTACGTTTCAAACCGGGTATTTTACCCGAGTAAAGATGGGACAATGATCCCAATGTTTATTACGCATAAGAAAGGGCTGGAAATGAATGGAAATAGTAGTACTATATTGTATGGATATGGAGGATTTAATTATGTAGTTGTACAACTATTCCAACCTCAACATGCAGCTCTGAAGTGGGGTAAATTGAGATTAAAACCTATTTACTTCACTTTTTTAATTGTAATTACTTTTAGCTTGTCTGACATGCTCCGGTACCAACACTTTACTCTTGGCCACTATGTCTGCGCAGAATATGGCTGTTCTGATGATGGGAATATGACAACGTTTGAAAATTTATTGAGACTCTCACCGCTTCATAATGTCAAGTTGCCAAATGGCACTGTACAATATCCAGCGACATTTCTGACGACAGGTCTTCAAGATGAGAATGTTCCACCGCTTCATTCATACAAGTATATTGCTGAGCTTCAGCATGTTGTGGGGAGGGATGCAAGGCAAGAAAATCCCCTTTTGGTAACGACACAGCTGAACATCGCACCCCACAGCACCTACCCTCCGCCTGTTCAAGTTGGCCATCTCCCTATAAGCTCTGTAAAATAGCATGGAGTGTAAGCTAGCAAGCAATAGATGGAGTGCATGCAAATTTTGCAATGATTTTATGCTTTGTGTCTATGAAGCTTATGTGAACTGTTGATGATTTTCATGATAATGATTGATTCAGGATAAAAGTCATATACAATATTTAGCAAATAAGACGTCTAGTTAATATTAAAATTGTTACAACTTAATCATACAAATTATGCAACTGTTTCCACTTTTCAAACAATTTTACACTTTGTCCTGTAGCAAAAAATAAACTTTCTTGACATTTTTAACACAAAATCGAATAAGCTACGAATTATTAAACAAAATTTTTTAAAAATAAGCCTACATTCATTCCATCTTTTCCTTCTAAAGAGCTCTCTAATAACATATTACCGAAACTAATGACAGTTTTATGCAATATTAAACCTACAACCAATTCAATTTGATCCCCTCCAGTAAGTGTAAGCAAAGCGGAAAGGAATTATGATGAAATCTTCCATTTTAAACGAGCCCATCACTAGAATTACTTTAATATTTCATATATGAATTTAAAAAGTGGGATTGTCAATAATAGACTTATTTTTTTTAAATCTATTAAATAACAGTGGCATTTGCAAACCCTACTAAATATTTTAATGCCGACAGAAATGGAGTTTCTTTTCTTCCCAATCTTTTCTGACCGCAAAAGCATAATCCAGTCCATTTCACTCACTCTGATTCCTTTTGGCGTTTGCTCCGTGTCTTCCGGTCATTTTCAAAGGAAGCTTTGTTAATTTTATGAATGGAAAAGCAATTCTCTAAAATATTTCTGACAAATTATGTGGTTGAGTAAGTACTTCAATAAAAAAAATGTGATGCGGAAATTCAGTTCAAAATTCATTCAATAAATCTAGATCTAAGAATGAATAAACGTAAAAATCTTAAAAGGAACTGAAGACTTACTTTTCAATCCCATTCACGAATTGTGAATCGTAATTGACTTGAATTTTCCTTATTTATTTTTCATAAAAGGTTTCATAAAAGAATATATTTTTCCCTAACTTCTTGCAAAAGATATTGAGTAGAGATTTTTGCTGAATTCAAAAGCTGAAAAGCTGGTCGGGTTTTTAATGAAAACTAATGAAATATAATTTAATTCATGTCTCAAGTGCGCATTCTTTAAATGAGGAGAAAAGCTATTTTAGAAGTTTTTTTAGCACAACAATAAATGAAAAGTTTGCTGAAAAGCTGAAAGTAAATTGATTCGTTCGAGAATATCCAATCTCTATAATAAAATCATAAGCAACAGTAATAATATCGATTTTGCAAATTTATTGAGCCGATTCCATTAACTAATTAGTATTCAAATTAAACATTAATCACATATTCTTCGGCTTATTTTGATTTCTTGGCAGCACTCCCAAAATCTGTCTAAATAAGTAGCCAATCTCATATCGGAGCTTAAATAATTAATCCAATTAGCTATATCCATTATATATTTATCACCCATTCCACACCTGGCCAAACCTTTTCAATTTCAATCATGTCATCCCTCTCAAGAATAACATGGCTTTTATTTATATATTAATATAGCTGTAACATAGACTTAGAAATAGGTAAAGCTGCAATATTAAATCCTTATCTAATCTAACTGAAAATTTGGCGACAATAAAATTCTGGAATAAAGCTAATTATTTCATAGTCTTGGTAAAATGTTTAGGATGAAGTTAGTTTTGACATTTTGCGACTGCTTTTAGTAGCTTTTCCTCTTCCAAGCTCAGCCTTCAAAGACCTTGCGTAGAAGTGTAGGCGAAGTGTGATATAAAAAGGAACAAGTGCCATCAAAAGGTCATATCTATGTCCTTGAACGTCACAACCAAATGAACTGATATCAATGTTAGCCATTTCTTCTACACATTTGACTATTATGTCGCCATAGCGATTAACATTTTTCAGTAACGGAGATAGTTTCTTTTCAAGGCCAAAGTAAATAAATTTGAAAAAGGGTTCTGAAGGATGTTTCAATGGCCCGTCATTCATAAGATCAACTAGACTAGCTACAGTTAAATTGGTTGGTATATCGGAAGAAATGGATTTGACACAATTCTCACATTCTACAAATTTTGGAGCTTTGTGGCACAAATAACCAGCTAAGTAATATACAATGCTTAATTTAGAATTATCCTCGTCTTCGTCAACAAATCCTCGCGTTCTGGATCTCAGGGACCTCGCAGTAGCATAGTTGTCCATCCCAATTAAACGACTTAAAAGTGCATCGTGTCTGTCTTGTCGTCGCGCATTTTGATTGTATTTTGCTTCTTTGGCTGAAACTTTCAGGGACTGTTGAAATTGACTCAAAACAAATAACTGCTCGGTCTCGTCTTCCGTTATGTTTCCGCGTATTATTCTCTTCACAGGATTATACATGTTGATTAGTCGATAAAGTTGAACAAAATTGCTGATAGTAGGATGTTCCTCTCGTCCCCCTGCTGCTCGCAAAATTCCGAAAAACTTCTGTTGACATAAAATTTGTATTAAAGAGGGCTAGCAGAACAATAGCTAGAATTCTAATAAAATCTACCTCTAGGCAATCCTGGTTGAACTTTGCAGTCAAAACGTAATCAAATCCAAGACGCAGAGTTAAAAATTTCACCAACTCCAATGTGGATGCAACCGTTACTCTAAACGCGGCGATTGTTTCCTTCGCCGCAAAAAAATGTAGTTGTTTATTACAACGCTTGTTAGCTTCTCTCATCTCTATCGTCAGAATCTCCGCAAACTCTTGCAAATTCTAAATAATTAAAAAAAATAATAAAGTATGATAAGATATATTTGGTCATTAAATTTTACCCTAAATTTCTCTGACGATGTCTTAATTCCTTCCTTTTTATGGCGTCCATTTAGAGCATCGAAAACATTATTCATTAACAAAGTAAAGTTTTCGGTTGCTTCGGAGCCATAAAAATCCGAGTATTTAAGGTTTCTGTAAAATGAAATTCCAGTTGCCACGGTCCTGCTAAATAACTGTGTTGCCAATCCAACTCTCATTTTTTCAAATGAGTTAGGATAAACATGAGACCGGGATAATTTTGGACACTTCCGAAGTCCGTCCTTTCCAACCATGTCCTGTCGCACAAGTTTTTCGTAGTAACGAAAGTCTATCGTGGACCCCTGAAACTAGAGAAAAATTTTTGTAAATCATTTTGTAAATGTTTTCTTGTAGGAGCTGAATTAGTAGAAATACAAGATTTCTATACCTGCACTTTACCATAAAGGCTAAAATTATTTCTCGTGCATTTAATTAAATGCGGTACGTCACTAAAAAAGTACAAGTGTCTGTATTGGTTGCAAGGGTGAACTATTTTGTTCACAACTTCATCTCCATATCCGCTAATTCCCAATCTTTTCCAAAAGGCTTTGTTAGGTTTTGAGCCGTCACACACAATTCCATTGACTTCCGCTCCAAGTGACTCCAGCTTTAAGACGGCTAACAAGACTAGCTTTTCCAATACATTTCCTTTAGCTGCGTGTCTTGTGGCAAAAACTCCAATAGGTTGCACCTACAAATAATATAAAGTTTATTAAATACCTTTTAAATTCTAATAAAATATGGAATAAAGAATTTAGCCAAAATTACCCAGTCTGCATTTAGCGGTCTGTACATAATTATCAAGGCATGGTTTGCCAGCTTCTCCTCTTCCCCATCTGCAACCAACTCGCTCGTAAATTCTCCAAAATCCACAAACCCCGTAAATTTCATCAGTTTTTTGTCCAGTTCAATTCCTTCCCGTAGTTGAACTTCATCAAATACAAGCACTCCCTGCCTGTCACGCCTATTCTTGTTAGAATATTCTCTCCGAATCGCATCCAAGGAAAATTTATTGAAGCCAAATGTGCTCTCCTGCCCGCTAATAAGCTTACGAAGTGTGTTTGGATGCGGAAGTGGAATGATTTTTCCTTCTCGAAGATGTTTATAAGCGGCTGGACATTTTATATGTAATAAGAGACATTCCAGTAACCAATCAAAAGAATACCTGGTAAATTGAAACAAAGTTTATCTTTAAATATTGACAAATTAAAATTAATATCTGCAAACATTTATTCTTACCTTCTGCCATTTGGCTTGGATTTGGCGTATTGAACTGCATGCATTATATTAGACTTCATAATTGGAGGAAGAGTGGCCGGTAGTGAATTAAGCTTATCTTCGAGAGTAGATGAGTTTATCTTTTTAATCTCTTCTCGAAGAGATTTAATTTCCTCCTTTGCTTCAGAATACTTGCTTTTAATTTTTGCCAACTTTCTCTTGTAGTAACTTTCTTTAGAGCATCGTGAAGTAATTGCAAACTTGGGCTTGTTCTTGTTTATCTTATTACGATAAAGAAGAGCCTGTAGAGCTGGAACGAGGGATTTGCAGTCTTGACAAACTTTAGATTGGCCATAACGCTGGCAGGTTTTAGCTCTCCATATGCCTTCGCTCAGCGTTCCTCCAGAACAGAATAAAATCTGATGATATCCTGGTAAGCCGGGACAAATTTCCAGTTTTGCCATGGAATGAAGGACTGCGTTGATCTCATTAACAGACGTAATTTTTTCCAACTTAGTTTCGGCTGTGATGTCGGTGGTCACATTGAATGATTCGAGCATGCTTACGTACTTTCCAGTTGGTTTGTGAATCTAAAATCAAATACATAATTTTATTTACATCAAATTTACGACGGAACATTTTAAGAAATTTCGTACCGATAACGATTTCAAATTGGTTGGAATGTCCTGAAGAACGTCGCATTTCATAAAAACTATGTGGGAATCCGTAGCTGTTTTATCCACTAGCCAATCAGTTGAAATCCCCTCAAGTCGGCACCAAGGAAGGTCTTCAACGTCTTCTGCTGTACCACCGCCTTTCTCAGCATCCGCCGTTAGATTCTCTTTGAAATCATTACTTGATTCATGACTTAATGGAGTGGAAGTTATTTCGAATGTTCTCTTATTTTTGGATGCTGGGTATTGTCGGAGCACTTTTGTCGTATTCCCAACTTCACAAAGCACTTTCCTTTTTGACGGTGGTCGACTTTCGGTTTGTTTCGGTTGCAAATGTTTAGGAAGTGAAGGAAATATTTTAGGAACTGCATTATTTTTTAACTTCCAATTTCGAAGCGGAGTAAACTCTTCCTTTCCTTTAATAATTGAGGTGGATCCTTTCACAATGTCACTTTCAATAAAATGAATTTGACACAGGCAATGACCCCTATTCTTAGAATCAAAGTCAACGTCACTCCGAAATCGTCTTAAAATCCGTGTCCACTCATCTGCGGATTTCTCTGGTGCTCCGAACAAATGAGAGTCTTTCTTTCCACTATAACTTTTACACCCTGGAAAAAAACAACCTGGCATGACTGAATTCTAATTATTAGTTAATTATATTTCTGCACTTTTAACAATAAACTGTAAGAAAAGAAATTCTAAATTTAAGAAGTCAGATGATTGATGTTTTTTACGCGCACTGACACGATTGGGATGAGAATGACAGAGAGAGGAGAGTGAAATGCATTGCAAACTTGCAAACGTAGCCATCTATGCGTACTTGTATGAGACTTATAAGTTGTTTTCATTTTCATACATGGAGCTTATGGAGAGATGGCCAACTTGAACAGGCGGAGGGTAGGTGCTGTGGGGTGCGATGTTCAGCTGTGATCAAACCTTACAAGTGTGACATTTGTGGCAATTCTTTTGCTCGTGCTTGCCACCTCAGACGACACAAAGCTTCACCTCACACATCGAAACTTGACATTATTCTTTCAAAAATGTTTTCATGCAAACAATGTGATAAATCATTTAGTAGTAGTTCATCATTGAAAGCTCATGAACTAAATGTTCATTCAAGAAATGGCCGAAAATTTCAGTGTATAATTTGCCACAAACTATTTAAGACTAGTGGAATTTTGAAAAATCATTTTATCTCAATGCACGAAAGGCAAAGGTATTACTGCCAAGTGCCAGGGTGCCAAAAGAGCTACACGCAACCCGATAGACTTCCCACTCATTATAAACTAGAACACACCGATTTCAAATTTGCTGTTCCCGTAAAAGATTACGTGAAAGATTTGAAGCATTATTTGGAAAAATGTGAGAAAGGCAAGATTGTAGTGGAGTGCAAGTATTGCAAAGCTGAATTTAAAAATGAGTCATTATTCACCAATCATTTCAAGACTATGCATAAGAAATTCAAATGTCGGGAGTGCAGCTATTCAACCAATTTGAAGACGCCATTTGAATATCACATTATGAAACATAAAGTTCAACAAGAACAACGCGAAGAAGAGGTTGAAAAAAGTGTAAAAATTGAAATTAATGATGTGAATGTTGAATATATACTTCCTTAATTATCCTGAATTATCCCATAAAATTTGAAAATCTTTACGAATAAATATAATTTATTTTTAGATAAATACATAACCACATTCTAACATTTATTTATGGAAGGAATTTAGAACTTTCACTATATTTACTATAGCGTTTTAAACGATTCAAAATTTGGAAACTGTTTGACTTTCACTCAATTCATGCATTTAACTACTCTTAACCGAACCCACCACATCCATGAGCATTTAAAAGGGAATTTAATTAAAGTAATCTAAACGCTAAATTGAGATAATGGATGAGACAAATAATTTCATAAGCGAAGCCCACAACCTCAACAAAGAAACGCGTAGGTTGGAACAGATTCTGTTCAACAGAATGACATGCAGGCGGTTGTGAGTGAAAGCAGCTGATGTTTCGCTGCAAAATCTTTTAAGAATATTAAAATCAAATATTTAATTAGTTTCTAAAATGGATTCAATTAAAGTAGAAGTTGTCCAAGACTGTCCATCACTGGAAGACGATTATTTTGCTGTTACTTCTTGTTTTGTTTGCCTTCAACCAGTTTACCAACTAAATCAAGAGCACCAAAATTCTTTAAATTTCAGTTGGGGATCTAACACCGTTATTTGCGATCAAGTCGCCTTTGAAGGCGATCGTGAAAGTCGCGTTTGAATGCGACCATTAACATAAGTAGGAATTGGAAAGATCGCATTTGAAGGCGACTTTTCTTAAATTGATGTTGACTGTAAGAAATAATGGGTTTACGGTAAAAGTAAAACTTCCATTGAATTCAGCATGCTGAATTTTATCAGTATGCTTTCAGTCAACGTTCTGGGGTCATGTATATGAGTAGGAGGAGTGAAAATATGAAGTTCCCATGTTAAAGGTCCTCCTGGAAAGTCGCACTTGAAAGCGACTTTCATGGTTTGGAGTGACTTGATACAAATTGTTGTATATTCGTAAATGAACTATCAAAGTCGCCTTCAAAGGCGACTTGATCGCAAATAACGGAGTTACACTCATGGAAATATTGCTTTGGACATTCAATCTACGCACATGTTAAATGGCGTTTTTAAAACGCTTGCAGATTTAAAACGCTTTGCAGTAAATTTTCAATATTTTGCAGACATGTGCGCTAGAAATGGAGGTTTTAAGAAAGAATATCATCCTGAAAAAATACTCAAAATTGTGGAAGCTTTAGACCTTTATGTGAGGAAAAAATACTTTGACACTTTGATAATTCGTTACCAATAATTGTGTAAT
>JAHZMU010000804.1:0-55505 GCA_027743725.1 Rambutsinella grinnellia | reverse complement strand
TCTCTTGTCTTCTACTGGATTCTATTTTGCACAATAAGCTTCATCACCGTCTCACACTTTTCAATTGGGATTCAGCAATTTGAAATCGATCTCTTTAACAAATTTGATATTGAAGTTAACACTCAACCGCATGCTAATGGCAAAGACAAGAGAAACTAATTACTAAAATTTATTGAAAAAGTATTTAAAAAACTAGCGGATTTTTCATCCATGACTGTAAAAACAAAAAGTATTCTTCATTAATCTTTCAGAGCGCTTTACCAGAAAAAAAAACTAGAAGAAAGGTTGTGATTTCAGGTTCAAACTGGTAAAGCCAATTAAAGTCTGCCAAATTAAAATAATTGGAAAGGCCTGTGAAAAATTTGAGATTGTCTAAAAAAACAGTTAAATGCAATTATGTTTTTCGTGATATTTTTGTAAAGCAGTATTTGAAATTCTCACAATTCCATTTAGATCTGATATAAGAAGCTCTCTTCTCTAAACTATTTGTAGAGAAATAAATGGCGTAGCTCATCTTACAAAACAGTACCTGCTTCAAGTGTATTCAATAAGATTTAATTAATATTTAAAGATGTCAAATCTCTACTTGACCTTAACTGAAAAATACTCCGGGAAAAATTCTTACCCCTCAGTGTTCAGAGAGAACTCATTCGTAACTCCAAAAAATTCCAATAGTATTCCGTATTATGACGTGTTAAAAGCTTTAATAAAAATTTACGAGTTTAAAAGATTAAATATTTTTCATTATTTATTTTCATATTCTCACATTCTGCCACAATTTCATTCTCTTAAATAGTTTACTTTAAAGCATCAAAAAAATACGAAATGGTAAGGCACTTTTCTCTCGCTTATACTAATTAATTAACTACCTGTGAAATTCGATTAACCCTTCAAAATACTCCTTTTAAGTACCAA
The DNA here is from genome assembly GCA_027743725.1 of Rambutsinella grinnellia. Classification (NCBI taxonomy): domain Eukaryota; kingdom Metazoa; phylum Arthropoda; class Collembola; order Entomobryomorpha; family Entomobryidae; genus Rambutsinella; species Rambutsinella grinnellia. The sequence goes on along the minus strand of JAHZMU010000804.1, from coordinate 54,590 downwards.
ATAATCACTTCCCAAATTCTCTCTAAATAATTATCTTTCTCAAGTCAGTAAACCAAACCATTTAGCTCGCTACTACATTACTTTTTTTAACTCATCAACTGACTATCTTAAAACCTAGACATGACAAGATCGTTTCCTTTAAAAAATTCATCTAGGCCCGTACAAAAATTTCAAATATTATTGTCCTTTATACAATTAACCTGAGTAATCTATTTAATTTACATAATAAACAATTTGATTGTATACTAATTAACACAGCAATTAACAGAATTAATGAAGAAATGATTAACAAAGGTGAACATATAAACTCTATTTGTATCACGAGACTATTCTTGAGGAATAGTCTAAGCGAAAAATTCTTGGGAAGCGACATCATTTTATATAGAAAATGTACAAAAAAAGTGACGATGGAGATCTTTGGTTAATGGTAGATGGCAAGTAGAACGACCTACCTACTCTTTAATTGTCCTATTAATTAAATAGCACTTAACAATTTTCCTACCCCTAAACATTACCTTAAAAAAATCTCCAACTTTCAACAATAAATTACATGGTTTTTACACACCTAACATATAAAATGGTAGCTTTCATATAAATCTGTAATATTATATTTGACTCGTAGAGAGGTTTTGACTGGGGCGAGCGAGTGTGGAAAGGTCCGTCCCCAGAGATTGGGGATGATACATTTTTTTTAGGAAAAAGTTTTTGGTAAAAAACAGTCTGATATAAAATAGCAGTCTCGATAGAAAAGAAAAAAAACAAGAGGACATTTCACACGGACTTCACTGCTGCCCAAGAACACTTTGAGTTTTGAGGGAATCATACGAGATGACCCTCGTGTTCCATATTGGGACTGGGATTGGATTGGAAGGTTGTTAAGATTGAGGACCTCCCTGGCGACAAGGGTCCATTGGAAGCGGTGATTATATGACCATTTGGTTGGAAGCTCTGATGTCCACCATTCATGTGATTAAGCATTGTGTGCGAGGTGGAATGGGAGAGTGGCAGGATAACACTTCCATTCCCCACAGGACTCCCACCAAACCCCGGTGGTGGACACGGAACGTATCTGGCTTCAGGTGGGATATTATACAGCTCAGGAATCGGTGGAACCTGTGGAGGACGGCTTGTGGGACGTGGTGTTGTACGCCCGTATAACAGTGATTTATCACCTGTAGGGAAAACAACGAGAGAAAATGTTAGAAAAAAATAGAAATAAATGCTGCTCCAACACACACGCTCTCATTACCAGAATAGCATTTGTTCCTCCAAACTATAAACTCTCCTCAGAAATGCAACCCTAGAGACTCCATTCAACACTCTGACACTTTACTCTTGTCCTCAGATAAAAAATGTAGGACACGACTAAGCTTTTCAAACTTTTTTTATTTAATTTGCAATTTTTTTCAGCACGAGACTTTTTTTTCAGAGAAAGAGAAAAGTGGACAAAGGCCAACTTGAGCGCGAATTCTTTCGCAAATTACACCCTAGCCAATCCAAACTTTCTGGGCTATTTCTGGAATATCTGAATAGAATCCTCGGGAGTTTCAAAACTTTCGCTTGACACATATTTCATAGCTTTATTCTCACCTGGATTAAAGCCACTCCTCCTCAAAGCATCAACATATCCATCATCTTCATGATGCATAGGGTGACCACCGTGGAGATCCAAGGGAGAACCATGAAGATGATGGTGGTGTTTAGGTTGACGTGGTAATGTACTCGCTCTCATTCCACCAACGACTCCCACACTCCTCACATCCGGATAAGGATACCCTGACGAATGATGATTGATTGGCTCTACCAAATACGTACTTACACCCGTACCTTTGCCACCGTCCTCCTAAAGAATAAAAACTTTATTAACTTCAAAAAAGAAACTTATTCGAAGATAAAATACTCCACCACATGCATATGAATAAGACCAATCTCAAATTACAATCTAGCATATCCATTCTCACTTTGTCCGTGTCAAATACGTACGTGTTGGAGATGCTATGAAGAGATTTGAGATGACCATTTCCATTTACAGCTCCTCATATCTCACAATCATTTCTACCTTTTCTCTAATAAAAAAACTCTTCACATGACAATTTCCCCACACTCTCAGAGAGAGAGATGAGGAATGTTAGAAAACAAACAAGAACTTTATAAATAAATAAACAAAGAGACTTACGATATACTCTTCATGGTTGTCTCCCTTGTTCACTTGCTGCTTCCAGAGAGAAAGAGAGAGGTGGAAATACAAGAAAAACAAATATACACAATCAGCATTTAATCTCCTCAAAGAAAGATATGATGAGTGAGCCATTCATTATAACAAGATAGCTTTCCATCACAACTATACTGCCTCCAGAACCGAATTCCTTTCCAGAATAAAAATAATGACAACACTTTTCTTTTCCGCCAAAAAACTTTCCTTCCAACATGGCATTAACACAGCCTTTCAAAAAAGAGCCTTTCATCCTATAAAAACTTATCCGACTCTCTCGCCTCGAATCACTGAGATAGTTCATTTCTCTTTCTTGAAAAAAAACTAGCAGGTAGTTATTTAGTACGAGACTCACGTTCCTCCACTATACCACAGACTAACATCACTTATTCTTTCTCTTCAAGCCCAACTTCGATTTCAATTTAATGTCTTCACTAAAAAAATAAAGAGTTGGTCATCGCACCCCCAACATTCCCAATTTACGCCATTGCAAAACAATAAAACATGGATTATTGGAGGCACGTAGTACAGACTTCTCTTAAGATTTATTTCTTTCAAAAGGAGAAGAAGAGAAAAAAAGTTATCTCGGCCAGACCTGCCCATTCTCTATCATGGGTTGGTAATTTCAAAAGGAAAAAAATATGCCCTGAATTCTCTTCATATAATCCTTTGTGATATGGCTTGTTCTCTAAACTAAATTATAGAAAAATGGAAGCTTTTCTCTTTCGCAAAATAAACTTTTTATGTATTTTTATACCCTCTTCCTGTTTCCCTTTTCCATTCGCCTTTTTCTTATAGACGACATAAGAGACAACGAGAATATTTAGGAGGAGAAGCATCGTCCCAATAACAGATGCTGAAATTATGATAATTTTCAACATGTCCGTTTTCCCCTCCAACATCTGCGATAACTGGAGTCTATCGTGGGGGTACACTATAAGTAAAGAAATTAATATTTAGTCCTCACCTGAACTCATTCTCTTCTTTGAGCGTCTCTTGAGGAAGCAAGCAATAAGGAAGACGTTGATTAGGAGCATAGACGCTCCCACAACGATGAATACACCGATCACCAATCGCGAAAAAGGATTAGCAGGGAAATCCCCATCTGGTGGTGGGGCACGCCAATTCTGTCCATCTCCTATCCCACCAGAAAGATAAGTAGCGAGAGATAAAAAAGAGAATTAGCATTAGATTTACTGACCCATTCATTACGAAAACTAATAGAAAGCTGCGTACAAAATTATCACCATCATGATTCTTTTTTACACAACCGCAAGCCATTCCAAAAACTTTCTGTCCCCATGTGTGTACCGTTTTAAGAAAAACTTTTTCTATTTCCTCCAAAAAAAATTCTACTTAGGAAGTAAGCATCGTTCTGGTTCAAACAATCAATTTCCTTCTAAAAATCTGCAACTTTTCCCTCGGATTAAATCTACTTTTAAAACTCAATTTGGATTTGTTTTCTCCCGAAATAAACACCATTTCTCTCAACTTCTAGGGACACGGGGCCAGTTAAGACTTTTATTGCCTTCTTTAAAAAAACCTTCTTGTAAAATAGATCAAACGAGATTTTACGACACTTTTTTCCTCTAAAATATTTCATTTTACCCCATTAAAAACTTTTCTGTTTATTCTGCAACTTGATCCAATTTCCACCCTAATATTTCCTTTTTGCAAGCTCATTCTATATCCTGTCTGGCTCTAATTAATTCTTGAATCATGACGGGAATAATGATAAAGCATTTAATTGAAAGATTGAAACTAAAAAAAGCTCTACGCCAAAGCAAATTAACTTAAAATTGAGTCATCATACTTGAAGTTTCCTGTCGCACATTATCCTCAGTGTGGTTCCCTTGTCCTTCTGAATTATAAGCGGAAACACTAAACCCGTATTCAGTCCCTAGTGCTAGTTGAGTCACAGTGAAAGTGGTAGCATTCCTCGGAACCACTTCATCATATCGTACATTATCCGACCCAATTTTCACATATCGTACCCGATACGATTGCGGATAACCCCCGTCAAATCCCGGAGTCCACGTTAGAGTCACGGAATCATGGGTGAAATTAACTACGCGGAGTCCCGAAGGAGGATCCGGAACTGATGTTACGTCCAAAAGGACACTGTGCAATTCAGCGGCTAACTCGTTTCTCGCTACACAATCGTACTTGCCGTAGTCCTTACTACGGACATCTTTCACGAACAAAATTGACTCCCATCTCATCAAGTCCACCTGTGCAAGAAAGAAATCATGAGCCATTTCACTCGCAGAAAAAAAATCACCATAAAACTCCAATAAAAAGTGATGGAGGACATTGTCATCGGAAAATCTTAATGGGGGATCCGTAAATAATTTTTTCTACTTCTTCATCTTACTCTTTCGCTTTCTATAAGACACCGTTTGTTGCTGATCGTGCTTTCTCCTCTAGAATCATCATCATCAGACTATCTTTTCCGGCAAACTCAGCTAATAATAACCATTTTTCCTCTAAAAAGTAGTCCGCAGATCAAAAGGTTCTGTAAATGATCTCTCGTACTTTTTTTTCTCTTTAGAAGAAATTCAATGGCCAGAGAGTCATCAGCCAACAAGCCATTATCTTACAGGGATTGAATCAAGCTCGAATAAAAAGGGAAGAGCAACAAGATAAATGAATACGTCTCAAGTTTGAAGCTTAATATATTGTATCATGGCTATATCCAAATAATAAATGGTTACGCAATCTCTAATGACATCTTCATCAAAGAAAATAGGAGGGTATATTACCCCCATAAAATGACCAGTGGGGGAGTTGTAAACAAAAAAGTTGACGATTTGCTGTGATCATTAAGAAATACTGTAGCCAATTCAAATATTTTTCTCCTTACCTGGTTATACTTGACGTAATATTTTGCCGGTTCTGTTTCATTCGTTATAGGGTTACCTTCCCTGGACCAGGCAAAAGTCACATTAGGAGCTCCTTTGGCTCGGCATATTAATTTCCCAGTTTCTCCCTTCTTGCTAGCCGCCTTAGCAATTTGCGGTGATACATCAATGTCAGGTTTGTCTATTGAGAAAAAATAGAAAGTCCACTTTTTTTACTCTGTAAGAAGAGAGAGAGGAGAGTTGAAGTTGAGTGAAAACGATTTATGCCCGTGTTCACAAAGTTGCCTTTCTCTCATCATTTCGGGTCTATCAGGAGAAATAGCTTGCTCATTCCTAACTTTAAATGACCTCTGATTCTCTTGTGGATTGGAGAAGCTAATGCTTCCTCCCTGCACCCTCCTCTAAAGTGCATTCCTCTGCCTCCAACTCTCAAATCAACTTACCAAATCTTATTTTTGTACTTACGTTTCACAATAAGAAAAATGGAGCGATTTGTTGCTTCCCCAATTCCATTATTGACGTTACAATAGTTAGACTCCTGCATCCCCAGCAGTTACATTCTTTACAGTTAAGTATGACTTATTATCTTGGAATAAGCGTTCAACCCTGTCCCCAAGTTGGGACATTTTGTCTTCTTCCTCATGACTCCATTTAACCATCGATTCTTCCAAAGGATTTGCATCAACAGCACATTCCATACTGGCAAGTTCGCCTTCTCCAATCATAATCCATTCGAAAGGAGTGTCTACGGTTGCTGGATCTGTAGAAAATTTAACTCATTATTCAATTCACCTTTCTAATTTTTAACTCCACTTTTAAAGTACTCACATTGAACATCCAACTCGACAGTGAAAGTACTCGTTCCCTCTTTATTAGTCGCTTCAATCTCATACTTTCCTTTGTCTTTGCGGCTCACATCAATGAAGCTTATTTCAGCCCCATCCACACTCACTTTCCCCTTTTGAGTTACCACTGGAGAGCCATTTTTACTCCACTTGTAAGTCAACTGATCCGGATTCCCTTTTGCTTTCACTACAATCTGTGCTGACTTCCCCTCAACCGCTACTACCTTATCTCCCGGATTTTCTATAAACTTTGGCTTGTCTGTAAAAAAAACGAAGAGAAAATTTTGAACAAAAAAACTCCAAAAGAATCCTTCACATCTGCTCTACTTTTCTATACATATTCAAATTTGCCAAGTTTTAACAAAAGATAAAAAGTTTCCCTACTTTAAAAAAAATGTTCTACACAAAATAATTGAATTCACACATGATAGCCCGTGACAATAAATATTGTTTAGATCGTTTTTAAAACAACTGCTTAGTTTAAGCTTTCTCCATTCTATTCAGCTATTTATTATTCATGAAAGATATTTGTTAGTATTTAGCAACAAAACTTCATTATAATCCCATTCTAGCCTCTTGGAGAAAGACTGTATTGAAGAGAACAAAAGGTTTCGAGGATGATATGCGCATCATCATAAAAGATAAAAGATCAAAGGGATATAAAGAATGAGATGGTGATGAGAGAGAAGATGAAAATGAAAAGCTTCTTCTGATAAGCACATAGACAAAAGGAGTGTCCAGAGATGGAGAGAGAAATTTTTCATAGAAACTTTATCAAATGATAGTCATGCATGCCAACATTATGTCCTGAAAAAAGTTTCAAAACTTACAAGCAACTTGGAGAGTGATTGTATCATGAGCATTCTGCTTTACAGGGACATTCTTTGCGGAGCAAGTGTACATAGCATTATCCAGTTCTGACGTCAACTCCAGCATCAAAACAGACACGGCCCGTTTGCCCTTGTTGTCTCCAGGAAGTGTGTAATTGGAATGGGATGGGATAGCAACGCCGTCCTTCCACCACGACATTTTTGCAGGGGGATTGGATGAGGATGATTCACACGTCAAATTAACCCTCTGACCTTCTTTTAAAACTTGCGGATTAACTGTGATGTTCACATGGGTTGGGGCGACTGTTAAAAAAAGAGAGAATAAAAAAACAAACTTAGCTTTTCTCTTTTTCTTCCTCTCCTTCGTCATATCATATTTTTATTACAAAAAGAGAAATAGAAAAGGAAGCTCTAAAAACTTTTTTTCTTTTAAAACACACTTTTGTTTTGCTCATAAAAAAGTTTTCATTTAATTGAATTTTATCATGTGAAAAGTGGAGAGTGGGATGGGATCATAAAAAATATAAACACTTTCTCTCTTCACACTTACACAACACATGGAAGGTTATAGACTCAGAGTAGGGCTTTGGTATTGCTTTGTTCTTCGCTTCACATCTGTACACTTCACCATTATCGTTGGGAGAGGCGACCAAGGACAACTCAGCTGTAACCATATTTCCCTTCGTCTCCATTCGTGACTGAACCTGCAAAGATGGAGAAAACAAGAAAACTTTTTTTATTCTCTCTCCCTTATTGTTATTATGGAAGTGGAGTAGCCAGTGAAATAAACAATCTATATAAAAAATATCACAAAGTTTTTCATACCTTCGTGTTTCCTTTGTACCACTGCAAACTAGCTGGAGGATGGCCTCCGGTCGATGTACACGTTATTTGCTGAGTATGTCCCGATGTCATATTCAAACTTGTCTTGTATATCCTTGGTTTACCAGGTGGCTCTACAAATAGTCCAATTAAGTTTTGTACTTTCCAATTCTCCACCAAAGATGGTAACAAATGCATATGACTACTTACGGATAACGTTAATGGTGTGACTAGCAACTTTCGATTCACCCAAGCCCTTGTTTACCCCTTGACAAGTGATAATAATCGACCTGTCCGTGTCATAAATGGGGATAGACACATTCGACAGAGTTGTCCAGCCACCATCCGGTGAAACGGGGCTGTACGTATGTAAAGCTTCTACACTTTCTCCGCCTTTGAACCACGCAATCTCGGCTTTCGGGTTGCTATTAGATGTCGTACAGGTGAGTGTAACGTTGTCTCCCGGCTTTGCTTCTGAAGGTCCACTAATCTTCACTTCTTTTGGGTTAACTAGAGAGAAAAGTAAATAAAGTGGGGTGAGTAGAGAGTACAAAGGAGAAGAAAAATAATTGAAATCTCAACTATCAGCTTGTTTCAAGGAGAAAGGGAAAAATGCAATAAGACAACAACATCCCATCTCATCTTTCAAGACAAAGTTATCAGTTCCGGCCACCCCTCTCCCCTCTATTATTATCTCTTTGACCTTAGGTAGCAACTGTCTCCCTTCACACCGTCACCCCAAAAACATTACAATTAAGCAATTTCATTCCAAGAAACTCTTTCTCTCCTATCTCAAGTTGCAGCATGGATTGGTCAGTAGTTGGGGAGAGGACACAACTCAAGCATTCTCCTTCTTCCAATTTCATTCCATATCACTCCCTCTGATCAACTCTAATCGATCCAAAACAAAGACAAATTGGTAATGCCATCACAGATCACATCACATCACCCTCGACAAGAAGTTCTTGTCAAGAACCCTCTTTTTCTACGAAATAAAAACTAATTTTCTCTCCAAGAATAAAAGAAGAAATAATTTTCAAGTGGATGAGCTTCTCCCTCTTTATGACAAGGCCAAGAGCAAGCAATATCAAGTTTTAATTATTTTTCTCCCATTTCTTTCTCTCTCCCTTAATGATTAAAATATGTGCATCTTCATCACAATCCTCAGCCCACTTTCTTGGCATCAACCTCGAAAAATTCGCAAGATCAAATCATTTCGCACACACCATCATCTGGGGACTGAGCAAAACGTATTTGACAAGTGCTGACTAGGTTCCCTCCACCTTTCACTATAAAAACGCTGACATCGTAGGAGATAAAGTTGAACTTGTTCCTTGTTGATTCAACTCTTTTCATTTCTCCAGATTACTGCCAGAGACTTTATTGCTCAATAAATACTAACCCTTTTGGTCAGCAGGAAAAGAAGAGAAAAATATTAATTTATAATAAAAACTCCCGCGCACTGCATTATTCACATCTATATCATCAGCTACCTTTGCTCTTAATGCCAGGAAATGGCAGAACTTGCTTCCATAACAAAGCCATTTCCTAAGGAAAAAAGTGATAAGCCATTAGCCCAATGATTTACATCAATTATCATGACTATGCTTAGATCTAGTGGGGAAAGGAGAGAAGTTGTTGTTTTCTCTAGTCAACTTTCCCAGACAGCCACTCCAGCTCTTGACTCCCCTATTGTATGTATGCACGTGCCTGTGTGTCTCTCTCTCTGAGAGAGAGTCAGAGAGCGGAAGCCATTTAAGGGTCTTCTTTATATTCTCTCCTCCCAACTATTTTTCTTCCCTGATGGTTATGATAAACGAGACCTTAAGAGCCACAAAAACATCCACTCACTCCAGGGGTTATTAAGGACTGACTCAGTCACACACACAAAGTCACACACAAACCAACTTTACAACATTACCACTCTAATTCAAATAATAATACATCTAACAAGTTGGAAACCCATTTTCCACACAAAAATTACATGTGTTTCCCACCACGCACGGCTATAACTCAAAAGAGAGAAAAATAACGCGAACAATATGCATACCTTTCTCCCTGGAAAAACTTTCTCTACGAACAAGCATAGTGCACAAGTGCAGTAAAAACAACTAAAGTGTGAGACTTTTTATATTACTAAATTATATGGCTGGAGAAAAAAGTCTGCTTGTTTACAGTAGAAAAATTTCTATTTTTCTCCGTCTACGTATAATGGAGACTGCTATGCATCCAGAATATCAGAGTGGAACACCAGATACACTTGTTCCACACAAGTTGCTTTTATTATCATCATTTTTACTCCCTCATTACTACTCATGAAGCGAGAAATAACAACTTTCCTAGAAGAAATTCATCCCCAGCTCAGTCCACCACTACCTTTTACATGATATTTCCCAAAGTTGCCAAAAAAAAATTGCAACTTTTGCATTGTAAAAAGGCTAATAAGTACTTCCTCTCCTAAAACGTAAACAGAGTTGGGCAATACACCAACTGCTCCTAAAAATATATAAATTTTATGAGCAAATAACTTGTAAAAGCAAAGTTGCCGACATATTCTCAGTGAAAAAAGGCTCCCCATCTAGCCCGGAAGCGAGGTCATACTTTTACCATATCCATAAAGATATTCAAGAACGATAATGACTCAACTAATAACAATTGTGATCATGACTGACTCGTGTCAACTCCTCTCTACACGCAACATCTCATCCATTTTCTTAATGGCAGTGATACGACACGTAGCCCCATTTCATTCTCAAGTACAATTCGTACAATCCATATTTAAAATTTCTTCAACAAAAAGCAAAACAATCTTGAAAGGTTATGAACTCTTAGTGACTCGAGATATTTTACAATTTGTCCGGAGTAATCACCATCTCATCACTTAATGCAAAGGAGACAAAGACATTACAAAGTCAACAAGGAGTTGCCACACACAAAAAGTTTGTATTTTTTTCCCAGTATGAAAAAAAACAGGAGAAAAAGGTAGGAGAGAAAAAGTTTTCTCTTCTAAACTTATCTTTCTCTGCACATGGCATGATACTAATGGCTGCAAGTAAGCAGATGGATGTGGAAGAACAGATGCAAGACAGAATTCATTTTTCTCCTTTTTCCTTCTCGGGACAAAAAATGCTCTTATTTGTACTTTAAGGACTGGGAAGGGTGCTTTTAATGTCTTCTTATTTTGAACACGTTGCTATTCCTTTCTCACATGCTTGGGTGGAGATAAGAGAGAGAAAAACAAAAAACTGCATCTACTCCAGCCCCACAACTCTGCTATGCAAGGTAGGGAGGAAGGGAATGTTGCAAAAGTGTCAAAATAATATCCTATTCCTTTTCTCACATGACATGATGCGAGAAAGGATCGACATCACGTACCAAATTGTACGCATCACACTCTCATTATACTCAGCTACTGACACTTTCTTCTCATTTTAAGCGGCGAAGGAAAGGAAAAGAAGGAAAGGCGAAAATATCTTTTTAAACTAGCACCGACCGACTGACACGAATGAAGAATGCCACACATCACATTCCAAAATGAGTAAGAAATGAGTTTGGCGGTAGAAGTCCACAGGACAGAGAGCCTTTGTCACTCGCTAGATATGTCACTTTATGACTAGCGGAAGAAAAACTCGCTTATTAAATAAATGGGTACATATTAAACGTGAATTTCATAAAGAGACATGCCCGCCCCCACTTTCCCATACAATAGTGTCGGCTTCTGATTCATCAGAAAAAATAGACATGAGATGACTCGTTTTCGAGGAGACGCCTTTTTTAATAACTGACTTGAGTTTTCTTTTCCTACTCGAGAGAAAGAAACTTTGAAAGAGGCATCACTCATCATCATCATTAAAATATTCACTTAAAGTCACCAACTAGAAAATATTCATCATTCTCAACAACTCGTGCTTCCTCTTGTTTACACAATCGCTCCCCCAATTTCCTTTAATTGTAGATAACATTGTAGACGTGGAAAATGTTAGAGAGAAGAAATAAAAGATCTAATATTTTCTCTTCCCAAAAAAAGTAAAACTACAGCAATTAAATTAGTTGGTGTTGCCACACGCATTGTAAGCTCTTTCTCTATGCTTACCACTCACTCCCAAACGGAGAGGGAATGAGGAAAACAGTAATTAAGATTTTTCTTAAAGGATTTCTCCCCAAATTGCTCTGTCATTCTATTTCCCCTTCCATTTCCTAGCTCTCTATTGTGTAAGAGAAAAACATTTAAATGTTTGGCTTCACGCCTATTTACAGCAACTAATTTTAGCGCGCAGAGAGAAACAGACTCTTTTTTTATCGCAATAAAAAACCGTTTTTACAAATGGCCCTTCATCCAAATTTTTATGCATGCACGCACCCCACACCCTCCATTCAGCACGGAGAGAGAGAGCTCTCGCAGAAAAAAAATTGTTGAACGAGATATTCAACAAGACAGTGACGAATTAGGTTGCAGAATTTTGAACAAGTTATTTCTTTATCGCTCATTTTTCTCTCCAAGTCTTAAAGAGGAAGAAAAAATTCTTGCTAAAAAAAAGCAGTAAATGCTAAAATGTATGCCCACCCTGAGATGAGACGAGGAAATAACATCTCTGCTTATTTTTTTTACGATGCATTCCAGTATCGCTGTATTCCATTTTATGCTTTCAACTTTTTCTCTGCTCTCGGTTTTTATTCTTCGAAGTCATGTCTTTTTCATGAGGGATTTGATTACCACACTAATCCACAAATGTCACAACTTTCTACTGAACTTACGACCGAAAAGACAAGAATAAAAGGGACTATAAACACCAGAGGAAAAGTCATCATATCATCAGCCAATGACATCCCGCAATACAATGAGAAAAGCTGACATCGACATTCGACATCTCCAGAATAAAATGCTTCTTAAGAAGATGAAATGATGCCAAAAGCTATGAAAAACTTTCATTTCTGACTGTTTTTTCTCTAGACGAGAAAAATCACAGAGATTATGACAGAATCAAATCATCCTTTGCCCTTGCATTCATCTCAATAACCCATCCATTTAGACATTTTGTCCGAGACAAAACTCCAAATAGAAACATTACAAATTGGCCATCTCTCCGGCCTTGAGCTCCTTTCCACCATTCTAGTCATCGTTATCTGGCGAAAAGTTGCTAAAGAATCGATTTACTCTTCCGTAATGTTCGGTTGAATTGGGTTAAAGTAATTTTTCAAAAATATTTATCCCTTCTGGCCAGAGGTTTGCCTCCTGACATGAGTTTAGCACATTATTTCCCATGTGGAATATCCCAATTCACATTTAATCATTTTTTATTTTTATTGTTACTCTCTCTATATATCTCCTTATCTCCCTCATATTTTTCCAGAAGGGAAGAAATGCCCAGGATTGGAATGCACAGAGAGAGTTACCCGATCTGATATCTCGGGTAAGATCTAGATGGAAAAAGACAGCTGAATTCATCTGGACACTTTTATATCACACTTGTCATTTAAAAGGAGTGAACAATACGCATATTCCACTCCATCTCGAGAATTAATATACGAAGCACAAACTCTTTTTATTCACAGAGGAAAAGGGAGAGAGAGAGATGAAGTCTGGATGGCGAAAAGAGACAATTCATTTCTTATCTGAACATCTTCATCCCCACTCTTCTCCTACATAATCCAACTCAACTTGAGTGACGGACTGATGATCGCCTCCTCTACATAAAGTTACTGGAAGAGATGTGATGTTCCTAAAAGGATTTTCTTAGACTAGGAACAAGGCAGCGAGCATAATAATTTTGTTTTCTCGTCTCCTCTCTTCTCCCTTTTCTCTCTACATATTTATCCGTCTCAAGAGCTCTGCTCTCAACCAACTTGAATCGATCACGCACGTTTTCTTTCAATGTTTCAATCAATATTATTATTCTATGACGCACTTATAGGCCAAAGGTCCCTCGCCCACACCCAACTCTTTGTTTTCCCGTCGCGCTTTGCCTTCAGAGCTTCTATTCATTTTCATAAATTTAATTAGAAAGGGTACACATGTGGATTGGTGGCGATAAAGGAGTGGGTCTACCACCACATCATCTTGTCCCTGTCACCCATTATCCATTCTTTGAATGACAAGTGAGAGTAATTGAGACTCCTATTCAGCTAAACTCTTTCTCCAGGCCGTTAATAAGTCGACCTCTTAAGTTCATTAGGGAAATGGAACGCTATTTTTCACCTCATGAATGGGAGAGAGGATGAGGATGAAATATATTCAGGCTGAAAATTTATTTCACTTACACATAACGGTGAGCACGACATCGGCTATTTTCGGGGTATTAATCATGATGTTGGACGCTTCACACCTGAGCCTAGCCAGATTATCCTTCGTAGTCGCTGTGATTGTCAACTCGTTCTTGGACTCGCGGCCAAGAGTAGAATAGGAGGAATCAATGCGTACATCATTCTTATACCAGATCAGCTCAGCGAGAGGATTCCCACCTCGAGACACGCAAGTCAGCGTTACTGATTTACTCTCGCGAATTGGCTCGCCTTCAGTATACCCATCTATCCGCGGGGCACCTGGTGGATCTATTTAAAAAGAAATACGTTCATTATCAACTTCTCCTTAAAATTCATGACATTTCCTCCATTGATCTCTAAAAGAAAACTGAATCCTATGGATTCACACAGATGTGTTGTGGTAAAAGAGACAAAGTGCACGACAACCCTTTTATCCCGCTTATAAAATGAAATTCATGTTAGGACAAAACCACGTATTGTTTCCTGGAATGCGCAAATGTTCGTGCAAACGCTCTCATTCAAAACCTCGTTTTATAAACCATTTTCGCACTTACATTGCACGCTGAGGTAGACGGAGACCTTTTGCGGTTTCTGTATTGCTTTGTGCCTCGCCTCACAAGTGTACTTGGAACGGTCATCTTCACTTGTTGGCAAAATCTTGATTTTACTCCGGGTCGTATTCATCTTGATAGTTACGCCATCCGACGTTATATCAACAAGTTCCGGAACATCTTCTCGATTTTCTGCAATAGAAAAAAATAAATCTTAAGGTATAAAAATTTCTATTTGATCCCCACTTAATTAGAAAAATGACAAGGCTAAACAAGATTCGCGCGACACGAGCTCCTTTACTTCTTTACATCTGTGTCACTGAACTCTTTTTCCTGAACAAGAAAAAACTAATCAGAAAATTCCAAGGAAGCGTGATGAGCTCCTTCTTTCACCAAACTTCTAATTCCTTCTCTCTTTTTTGTCTTCTTCTAATTTCTTGGTAGTAAAAAAAAGAGTAAAGAAAAATAATTCCCTTTCTCAATTCTCTCTCTCCACTCCACATAATTCCAGCAATAAATTGAACTTTTTAATCTCCCAATTTATCTCATTAAGTTCTCATGCTTTGCTAAATCCCTTGCTTGTATTTTCTCACAGAGAAAGGAATCAAAACCGATGAAAAAAAGAAGCGAAGTTTAAGGAAAAGATTTACATAAGTCTATCTAAAATAGTTGCTTTATAGACGGTTTTTTCAGCGGAAAAGTTGTAGAATTATTCAACATTTGTGTCCAAAAAAGCATGTGCTATTACACCAAATAATAAATATAATCGTCTCTTTTCTCCCGTAACGGCAAACATAAAAAGTTTTTCTGTTTGCTTCTGGAGAGAGAGAGAGAAGTTTTTGTTTGTTTGTACTCATTCTTTACTTCTCCCTACATTTCCTCTTCCTTCCTCTACTCATTTGATTAGGATTTGGGATGAATGGCATGAAAAGCCCATTAAATATATTCGAACGAAAATAAACTCATTTGAATCCGCACACACAACTTGTACATAATAGAAGTGGAAGTTGCTTTTGGAAACCCACTTTGGCGAAAGTTGATGGAAATATGTTGGTGGTGGTGAAAGGAGCCACCTTCAAGTTGAGAATAGACAAGTTATCATGGGAATTGTACTAAATCCTATTTCTTCATTACGCCAACTCACTTTCTATTTAAAATAGAGAACCAAGCCACTCTATACTACCTAAGCCTTTCCAAAATCAAACTCTGCTTCTTCCAACCTGAATACTAAAAAGCTAAAGAAAAATATTCAGACCCACTCTCTGCTTCTCTCTCTACCCTGCTAGGCAAGACATGAGTATGGCAAAACGCTTCCCTTCTTAATTTACTCTGGAACGCCGAGGGCCACAACATGAACAACATATTGATAATATTAACTAGCCAGTGTATAACTCAAAGACTTTCACCTCCGCAAATATATTTCGGGTGAAAAGTGAAAATCCTCAAATAGCTTGGTCTCTTCCAGCCTTTTTTACATAACTTAATCTGTTATCTAAACCAAGAAAAATCTCGTCCTTTGACTTTTCACCCTGTTTCTCCTGATAGAAAATAAATAGAAGGAGTGTATTGACATCCTCTGTTTTGCATAGCTTTTTTCAAGGTACTCATGCAAAAAAGGAGATGAAGTTGAGCAAGTTAAGCTTGAAGCGTCCGCTCTAAGATAGTGTATTCCCAGTCAGCTCGTATTTTCCGACTCAATCCACTTTTCCCGATTTGCTCTGGGGTCAGCTCTCTCTTTCTCTTAAGAGAAGAAAGCTCCCTCCTCCTCCGATACAATCTTTGGATGATATACATGGATTGAGAATGTCTTTTTCTTGCAGTGATACGATCCTATCATCTTAAGCCATAGGCCTAAGCTTCCTCTTCTAGGGCATTTCCATTTTTCTTCTGTTTTTTAAATCTAGTCTATTCCTTGTCTCCATCTAATATATTCCGGGGAGAGGAGTCACGCACAAGGGAAATAAGAAAATATTGGGAAAGCCTTACAAGAAGAGAGGAAAAATGCTCTGATTTTTTATACGAACAAAAAACCAACCTGACTTAAAGTCTCAGTCGCTATTCCTCAAAAGATGTATGACTCTCTCTCTCTCTAAACTTCCAATTTTTTCCGAAAATTCACGCAAAAAAACTACGCATAATGAATTTCTCTCAACTTTTTTTCTTTCATAAAGCTGCAACAATAAACAAAAATCGAAAGACAGCCGCATTCTGAATGAATTCCCTAATCTAATTCGGAAGCGGAGTGAAAATGAAAAATACCTGGGATATTTGGAATGAAAAAGGGAAAGAAACCCATACCAATAACCTACATTCCCCCGTTCCAATTCTTTCTAACTGCAGTAGAAATATCGGCTTTCAAAGACGAACAATAATCAAACGTAGCCAAACTTAATTGTGTAAGTCTTTTTATCACAGTTGTTGCCCAACACTATAGTTTCTGACGACTTTAAATTACTCAACATCTCCCCTTTCCCAAAAAGGGTAATATTATTAAAACGAAAAGTTTTCTACAAGTGATGTGAGATCTACTTTCTCTTTCCTAGACTGAATAGAAAACGATTTTCATTAACAATAAAGAAATACAAGCTAACGAAATGGGAGGGAAAAAGTGTCATTAAACTGTTCAAGTGCTCAACATTCTCGGAAACTAATTCCTCTCAAAGAGTTTCGATTTTCTTCATGTTTATTGGGACCTAGATTCTCTTTTAAGCTCTCATAACTAATAGTTTTTCACACTTAACTGCATCCAGCCTTTCTCTAAGGATCATTAATGGACTCATATAGAGAAAGAGAATGATACGTAAGCATTTTTTTACTCTGCTGACGGCTCTCCTTCAACAACTTTCTCTCTAAGTTGTTTCAACAACAAAAAAACTTTACTGCAGTAGCTACTGCACTACTATCAACAGCGCATCAGCATCACCACTTCGTCTTCATATTCCTTCATCCTAATAATAATGAGGGAATGTGAAGCTCTTGCTTTTTTCTAGCCTATCTAAAAACACTGAGCTTATTATTTCTGAAGCCCAAGTCAGCAGAGAAGTGCTTCTCTCGCCCGGAAGTGGGTCATCATTGCTTTTTTTGGACAAGTGCCTGCCTCCTTCCTTGTCTATACCTCAGTTGGGCTATTATTCAGTCTCATTAAATACAATTACGCCTCCTGGAGCTTTTTCACCCGAGCTAAGGAGTGAAAGAGAGAGAGAAAGTGCTCAACTAAGCGTTTAAAAAGTATCCTAGTGCCAATACACTGTCTTTACAGATAATATCTCTGAGAATAAAATTCTCTCGAAAACAACAATTTCCCTCTGATCTTTAAGTCAAAATGCGACAATTAAAACCCAATATCAGTGTCATTGATCCTAAAAATTCGCTTCCTCTTTCCCTATACTTTCATACCCATTTTATTAAAACACGCCATGCTTCAAATTTCCACAAATAAAAGCAGGAAGCAGTTCCTTTCTATTTTTGGCAAACAACTTTCATACCATCATTTTCACAAAATAGCTAGGTAGTTAAATAGACGATGTGTTATTAATACTCCATCCGGAGAGAAAGCACTTTCCCCTCAGACCTGTTCTCTAATAGCATCGATTATTAGACAATTATAGCCCATTTCCACCCTAACCAACTACTCTAGACTTTTTCTCGCTCCCGAGAGAGAGAAAATATTTTTTACATATTTAAAAACAAATACTACTACTAATGAGGGGTAATTACCTCATTTTTTACTGCCTATAACCAAACTCTCTGTAATAGAGCTCATATTAAATTGAAAGTTAAAACCGAAAAAAAGTTGAACCAAATGCGAGAACATTTTACCTAATATTACTTGGAAAATTTATGCCTATTTTATCGCAGTATAAACACATCATAACCATTACTCTAATAATGGTAGAAACTAATCTGATTCCACTTTATTTTCTGCTGTGCACACACAAATTTTTTCCAAGTAATTTTGAAATACTTACCAGTCCTTAGAATTTTGTCATTTTTGTACCAAATGATGGTCGCAGCTGGACGAGCATCTCGAACAACACATTCCAACTCAATGGGCTCCTTTTCCTTAACGGTTATTGTGGCGTCTGCAGCATGATTCATAATTTCAAGAGATCGAGGTGGAACTGCAAAAAGAGAGAAAGAAAAAAGGTTAAATCTGGTTGTGGACAGGTGTGAGCTGGAGAGCGTAAAAGCGGAAGCGAGAAACAATGTTAAAGTTACATGAGAAATCACTTAGTCAAAAGTGAAATGAAGTGAGACAAGGACGCGTAATGCAGTCGAAAACTTTATAATTGAATTAACTCGGTGAGGCTAAAGTCACACGGATTTGAAGTAATATTTTTGGGTGGCTGAAATTTATGCTGGAATTTTGGAATGGTTTAATACACTAATAAATATCATTTAAACCTGGTTATCCCCTAGAAAAGGGGAGATCGCGGAGAGAAATGCATCTTAATAATAATTTAGAACCCCTCCTTCCCATAATTACTAAAATTCATTAATAATCTAGGGGAGATCTCACTCTTCTTAATTGTCCCAAAAAGGGTTTTTTAAATTATGAATATCAAGTTCAGACATGAATTATAAAAGGCTAGCCAGACGAAGGTTACAAATTCGATTTTAGAGTTAAAGACGTTGCTTTTTTCTACAATTCTGGCTATGTTCCCACTCATGATGTTGATATATAAGTGGGAAGCTATCTGAAAAGAATTTCTTGAGGAATATATTGTCTGCAAAGTGAAGACGTACAATACTCGAGAAATTATAATTTCCCTGAAAGAGTTCATGTTATGCATACACTTATTATTACAAAACAGAGCAAAGCAATAGTAAACATCCGTGACTGAATACATTAATCAAAAATGGAGCATGGAATAAAAAAAGGTTGAATAACAACTGCTTTCTCTTCTCTTCGCTAGTCGGATAGAATATGACTCTTTCTCATTCCTTTTTTATGACAGGAAAGAATACACACAAGAAGAAATAAAAAAGAGAAAAGTGTTTCAGAGAGAAATGAATTGAAGAGGACGGGGCCGTTCATATTTCGTAATATTAAAAAGTAGCAAGATGAATGTGATGAAAATGCAATCTTCTCTGGGGAGGCGAGAGAAAGGTGAAAGACCTAGTGGAAGGTCTCCAATCGGAATAAATCTGTTTAGAATATAAAAAATGGTGGTGAAAAGTTGAAATATTTACGTCCTGACTTGAGAATAGAAAAGGAATAAGTAGGTTACAGCATAAAATAGTTTATTCTCAGCCATTTAACCAATCTCGGTCAGATAATTACTATTTTCATCAAAGATTTTAAATGGATCTGTGAGTTTCAAACTGCTCAGTTTTCAATGAGAAAATTGAGTCCAAAACTTTTCATTTAAATCAACAAAAGTATGGAGGTAGAGCCCTCGTACCCATAACTTAATATCCATCCATATTTATAAAGCTTCATTCACTGCACTTTGCACCCATCTATTTCCCTCTCGGAGAAAACTTTTCCTCTCTCTAAAATATAGCAAGGATCAATGGTTAGCCTTGGTCGGCCCATTTACATCACATTTTCCCTTTCTGGAATTGATGCTACAAATCTTCAAAAATCATCCTTACTTTCTCTCTAACAACCTTTTTCCTTCTCATTTATTCCGAAGTAGAGAGAAAGTGAAACGAGTTTTTTTCTTTCATTACTAAAAATATTTTTTCTCTCGAGTCTCACCACCATCATCACCATTTCCAAGAGTGAAATGGCGAAAGTGAAAAAAAATGCTTAACAAACTTACCAAATCTCTTTCTCTATGGGAAGAGTAGAAGAGAGAAAAACGACAGACCATAATACTAAATGAGTACATGTAACTTCAAGTACGTGTAGTAACCGTGATCAAACCCAACCAACCTATTTCCATCACATTTAGACCAAAAATTGTGTTTTTTACTCTTTTTCTTTTTCTAGCTCAGGTGCTCCCGTTTTCCTGGGAACGAACGACCGACTCTCAACCTCTTTTTATTTTATTTAAAGGGATTTCAAAAAGTTTCTCCATTCGATGCCGAAAATTATAGCTGTTTCATTTCAACCTCCATTCATTCACCAATATGGGTATTCTAGAGACACACCATCAGCACATCAGTATTCTATAAAATGCATGAGCTCTTTCTCTCTCTCCTCCCTTCTACACTTTTCAAGTCTTCAATCTAATCATTTAATGCCCGTATAGTAGAGGAGAAAGTGAAGATCAAGTCGTGAAAAATGAAACAAGTTGGGAAAGAAAGAACAAAAGTCTCAAAATCGGATTTCAACCGGAAATCTTTAAGGATAATACGTTTTAAAATTATGGCAGGCTCAATTTTCGTCTTACAAAAAAGTTCTACAAAGAACTGAAGGATTTCATATTTCAATTAAACATTTTTATCCCTTCCAATCAATAAACTTAAGTGCAAAAATGCAAGAAGGCAGCTTACAAAACCCATAAAAATATCTTGGGAGAGATTCCCCAAAGCAAAATACTTTAAATGCCTCAAAATAATAAATAGTCTTTCACTCCCAAACAAGATAAAAGTAGCTTTGCCTCTGGAAAGAGAATTAGCAAACAATCCTCTAATTGTTCACAGACCAGAGTAAAAAAAACAAGTGATAAACACCACCAACAACTCTCCCCGGAGCTTTTACATTTAAGTGGGCAAAAATATTAAGTCGAGAGTAAATGAACACAAAAGCTCATAATTTTGGGAATCGTGTAATGCATCATTTCAAAGCACTTTCTCTTCAGCCATTACCTCCAATTGTTACTTTGGCGCAGTGGTTCGTATAAAAACTGGATTTTTTTTCAGACTCTTTCAAGTTTTATCTTCAGAAGGAAAATAAAATAGACAAATTGCTCCCCCACAATTTTATTTACATCTCCTTTTCATTCTCTCTATGCAAATAGTTAATATCGTTTAAAAAAAGGTAATGGCACATCTAACAAGCCTAATTCACTTTGGAATTATGGTGGCGGGCCATCTGCCATCTCTTACTAGGAAGATAATAATAGTAATCCAAAGATTCTCCCATTCCACACGCTGAACGGAAAGAGAAAGCAATTTGAGAAGTATCTGGTGCAAGCTCTCCCCAAAAACATT
This sequence comes from Rambutsinella grinnellia, assembly GCA_027743725.1. Classification (NCBI taxonomy): domain Eukaryota; kingdom Metazoa; phylum Arthropoda; class Collembola; order Entomobryomorpha; family Entomobryidae; genus Rambutsinella; species Rambutsinella grinnellia. Next base: position 33,104 of record JAHZMU010000804.1, on the reverse strand, counting down.
ATCCGAATAATATATCATTTTGGAGTAAAATAAAAAAATGTGTGTGCGTTTATAAAATGAAAGTGGCCATTGCTCGTGGACCGTAAAACCAGTTACTAATTAAATACCAAAACAACTATTCCTAATATTTTGGAATATTTCTAGCAAATTAAAACACTTCATCTCCAGAGAATTGAGCAGAGTTAACATGTGCAAATGAAAATAGCAGATATCTCCAACAACAAACAAGGAGCCCCTTGAAACTACATTATTTTTTCCGCTTTCACCAATTCCCCAGTGCCAATCTACAATTTTGCATTAGATAAAAGAGAGTGAGGAGAACACATGTAAAATTCGAGTGCTTCCTGTCTATCTCCATTTCTTTCTCTCATCTCGAAGCATTGAATAGATCACTCTTTCTATTGCTCCCTCCTTCTCTTCACACATCCATGTCCAACGAAGCGGTGAAACGCTTATGTCTGTGTACATTATAGCCGAGTTCTCATCTCATTGAGCAAACACTTCTACACTCATTTGCAGATGGAGACTGCGAGAGAAATAAGTGCTTCTCTTTTAACTAAATTTCCTCACTCCCCACCATACTGTCGTATAAAACTGCTTTCACTTTTTTACTCCCATTTTAAAGGATTTCTCCGCTTAGATTAGATACAAGTACACAGCTTATACTCAAGTGATAAAATTTATCTAAATTTCTCTCTTTCCTGTTCAATCAACCCTTACAAATTCTCAAGGAGAAACCGAGCTTATAATAACCTACGCAATTTAAAGGAATCCTCTCAAATATAGTTGATGAGGGATTTTAAACGACATTATTTTCTTCCATTATCAAATATTGTTAAGAGTTTTTTTTAAACAGGTGCGAATATCACATCATTTTCACCACCACCACTTTCCCACCGCATCAAACGAGTATAAATATTTAACTTGCTAAATAAATCCTGTTTGATCCACTTTCCTGTTGATTAGTAGGACAAAATAAGTAAACACTCTGAACCGAGTGGAGCTCTAAAGCTCTTTAAAATTCGTGGCTATACATCACCAACACAGCTCAAATCTTAGAAAGTAAACAGATTTGACCTAATTTTATAATTTCATGAATAATTATCAGGACTAAAACCACACGTGCCTTCCAGTTTGATAAAAAAAATATCACATTTAAGTGCATTTTATGAATCACCGCATTTCTCCTTCAACTTTGAATTTTTTAAAGCTTCTCAAAGATCAGCTAAAGATCACCATCATTATCCCTTTCACTGGATGAATAAGAGGGGAAATTTTTCCAAATTTTCACTCCATAAGGGAGAGAAGGAGGAGGGGTAGAGCTCTCAAAGTGGGATGGAACGATGAAGACACGAGAAGATCCATCATTCTCAACTCTATATCTATTTATTATATATGGATTATATATTGAAGCAGACTCTTTGTTCCTCCTCCTCCACTTCATGAAAATATCACTTTTAATGGCCCTTTTCATTCACATCAATAATAATACCGAGAGATTTCTCCCGGGTGCACTTTATATTTTTTATCATCTTTTTTCTTTCGGACCAGAAATCATTAACTTTGAAAATTGACTCTAAAGCTTTTCTTCACTCGGATGGAATTATCAATTTTATAAAAGGGAGACTTCTCCCATCTACTTTTATTCGAATTGCATCCTAAAATATATTTTATCGCCTAAAGGATTCGAGTATGAAATACCACCTGCCTTGACAATTCCAGCAAAGAGTCCAAGGCTAGTTGCAGAGAAAGCTCTGGGTTGATTTCATACCGCATTTATTTCGCAAGTCTACCCTCGAGCCTAACACTTTATGATGCACTGGACCTTTCCTATCCCAACTCGATAAAGTACCCACATCCCTTGAAAGATTGCGACAAGGAAGGACATACTGGGCCCTTTTTCAACCCGCGGTTCTATTTGTCCTTTATATAGACTCATGAAAATTAATGGGATAACGATCGTAACAAGAACAAGTGCAGTAGCTTCGAATTAGTCTTGAGAGAAGAAACTTATTGAATAAAGACGATAGCCACGCCAACACAAAACTTGTAGACAATGCTTATCATAACGATTGTTATTCGATTAAGAACTGCTGACTAGACAAAAACAAAGGATTTAATGAGACTGACCTACAAAAACTTATATAAATCATTAATATTATCTATTCCAGGGTAAAATGGGAATTGCTTTTATATAAATTTAATCGCAACTGCAAATATTAGATGACAGAGGACATATGTGACATTTATAAATTCTATTCTTGCAACTCTTCGGTTCAAGTGTGAACTTATCTAGTTGTTATCTTTCGTAAGAAAATTCAAAGCAAACAGGACGGAGAAAGAGAAAGTGGAGCAAGAGAATTATGCAGAACACGTCTCATCTCTCATAACATCATCACTAAGACTAACAATAATGTTGCTTTTACTCCCAACACTTTCTCCTATAAAGTAGGCAACAATGCAAGAAATATTGTAAAAAGTTCAGGACACTTTCTCTCAACTTTGGAGCTCCATATTCCTTTCAGTTGACAAATCGTGGTGTAAGCGTTATTAAAGTAATTTATACCAGGATGCAAGGGAGAGAAAGAGAGAAGATGAGACTCCTTCTCAAATGACGAACATGATTAGGCAAACAGACTAAGTCTGGAGAAAGTGAAAGCTGAGAGGATGAGAGAGAGTGTAATTTTTTTAGAAATACGAGATGGCCAACTTTCTCCTTATAAATTTCTTGAGAGAGAAAAAAGAACTATCAAATCAGACTTAACAAGATGAAAAGTCTTCACAGTAGCATTTCATATTATCCTTGAGAAAAAAGTTACATTTTCACTCCCACTAAAGAATAAGATGTTTCTAGGAAATCCAATGATGATGACGATGATCATAATAGTAAATGAGATTTGTAAGGAAGGCTATAGAGAGAAAAGCCTAACTTTTATAGTGGGAGATAGCGCAGAGAAAAGATTAGGATTGGGTAGTTATTGGGGTCACCGTCATCATCATCACTATCAAAACCACCAGCATCATAAACGGCTCTAAGGAGAAAGGACAGGAAACTGATTTGAATGACCCAAGTAGCGAAATCCACGACCATCATGAAAAAAAAGCGGAGCGGAAGAGCCATCAGACTTTGGAAAAATGGACAAGCTATTGTCTCCTTTAACACAACAGATGCACTAAACAAGGCTTACGAGTTGCATCCTTCCAGAATTGATTCGAAAAATAGCTTAACGTAAATAAATGGAGCTTTCACGAATTTTTCTCTCTACCTCGAAAATATGCCCTCATATTAGGCTTTTATACGGAGATAATAGCTAATCGACGTGACTTCCGAAAACCCACGTTACCAACAATACCCGTACAGCCTTAGCAAATGAGCCATGACCAAAATCCATCAAAAGAGTTACTCCAAAAGAGAATGTGGATAAAAGGGGACTGAGGTCTACCTTTTTACTTACTCTTACCCTTTCCCAAAATATGCGGATGCTAAACCGATGTCATGTTTAATGCATTATCCCTCATTTTATTCTATTTTCATGGATTTTTTTTACTCCTTCCACTTTACAACAATTTGATTTTTCCTCTTCCTCTCTCACATATCAAAACCGTAACGCACTGGGTGCTCTGTGCCCAGACATTATATCATGCTAATGATGATGCATTGCCCCGCTTTAACATTTATCTCTGAACAAATTTATCTCTGAACATTTCCACCACGCTTATAATGACAGTCTCTGTCCAACGTACCCAGACCGTCACTCGAAATCCAATTAAAGAGAAGATAGCTATTGGTTCACCATTCTCTTCCTCGAATTAAAATGGGAAAAGCCATCAAATTTTCCCAGCTATAGAGAATGACCAACTCTGAGCTCAAGTACAACTCTTATCTCCCAAAGCATTTCATCTGCAATGCTGCATTTACAGCTGCATGAATGTCCTTCCATATCTCACTAGCAATTATCAAGACTCTCCGACTTGCACAGATGCAGATGTCAATCTCGCTTCTAAAGTACACGTCATTCCCATTAAAAATTGCTTTCTCTTCTCTACCTCTCTAGACAGAACAAGTAATGACCACTCATGCTCATCTCATTCCTGTCTGAAAAGAACAACAGTTCTCATAACACCAGTCTTCATTAGCTTGTAGGCAACCAACCACCAACCAAAACTTATCAGGCGTCTCTCTATTGCTCTCGATACTCTCTAGCTACTTGAAACGATCCCTATCACAAACTTATTACTAGACTCAGGTTAACAAATCGAGTGTTTGCTTTCCCTTTCCCCACATAGCCTACCCAACACTCCCTATTTTTTCAAGGAACAAATTTGACGGTTTTTTCAGTAGTAAAATCAAATAGCCTTTCTCTCTTCTATTCACAGGGAAAGTTTCAGGATATAAAACCAATCTCATTACCAATAAAGTGAGTGGGAAGCAGAACCCTATAGGTACCTGTAACTACATGTTATTTTTTTGGAAAGTGGCAATGATGCACTTCACCATTCGTCCACGAGGATATAACATTTACTTGAAATTTGACAAGAGAACGATTCCTGTCAACTTTCTATTGCCTTTTTATCTTTCTCTTTTGGCTAACAAGAATTTATACAAGTCTCAATATTTGCTAAAGCTGATTCCTCTCTTGGATGGAATAGAGCTGGCAGAGAAAATCGTTTTTCTTTCTCCGCTGAACACTTTTCTCAAATTTGGAGGCAGAGGAGTGCTCAGTGTTCAATATTACATTATTATTATGTCATTCAATAATACATTTAAGACGGAGAGCAATGAAAGAGGAAGCATTAGAACCCTTTCCGCATTGCCTAATGCTACCCCTTTCACTAATGCTTCATTATTCTAAAAGTACGAAGAGCTCCCAGCATATAAATGCATACATGAATGGCACTAGCGTTTTAGGAGATGAGAGCAATAAAATACTAGCCTGTAATAATACGCGCTGCAGTTGCCGACTTCCGTTGCCATTTTTAAAGAGGTGTAGCCGGAGCCAAGAAAGGAGTAGAAAAAGTTGAATAAAATTGACTAAGCAATCCACATTTTCATCTGCCAACGAGTGATGATAGTGTTACTTTATGATAGTAATTTTGTACAAATATCGATAAAATATAGTCATTCGTTGTGCACTATGAATACTTATTTGAGCTAAGTGTAAAAAGTTTTAAAATTCGCCCATCTATTTCTGGACAGACGAAACACGTTCGCATGAAATTTCCACGTCATATTGCGACATATTCCTTAAAAATAATGCCCTTGAGTGCAAGGTTACGATCAAAGCAAATATTTCATTTCCTTTGATGAGAGAAAATGGCTTGACGAAATAAAAACAATTCCAATTACATCACTCCAGTGTCCAGTCCAATGCTTAGGAAAGAAATTTGTCACTTTGTGAAAAAAATACATCATCCGAATACAAAATCAGTTGCAACTGTGAACTTTCAGAGTAAATTGCCTTTTCTTGTTTACAAACATCAAATTCACCTTGATCTTCCGGCAATTCCTTTCCTTCTGTCAATTCCGAAATGAAAGCTAGAAATTTTTTACAACTTTACGTTAAAAAATACGCCGAGGTCGTCTCCCTGCCCTTTTCACATTATCTCAGGACTAGTCCATTTCTCAACTTGATATTCCTTATGGCTTTCCCTTTTAGATTGAAACGATCCAGACAGTAAAATAACAGGTACTTTCCTCTCTTCTTGGAGAGAGCTCCATCTCAAAAAAATGTTTGACATGGATGACAACTCAAGGAAATAAAATCAGAATAAATATCCAGCTCACATCCTGGAATCTCAGCTTTATTTGTTCACTTTCTCTCCTAATAAAACATGAACTGACTGAGAAGTTTTCTCTTCCTGTCCAACACTTAAGTGTTCGGGGTTCACAGTTCTCTTCCTCCATCCTTTGTCAACTGAAGCTGAACGGGTAACAAACAAAGAGGAGAACTATTGAGACAAAATGCCAAATTCTATTAGATTCCTTATAACCCGTTCGCACCAAAACTAACAGCAGTTCATTAGCGGTGTCGCCATTTCTTATTAGAAAATTAACTGCTTATCTTGTTATTCTTATTAAGAATTTGTAGAGAACTTTTTCCATATATTTATAGTTGGGACAACCTGGGACGTAATAAAAAGACTGATTATTTCTCGTCATTTCTTTTTGTCATCGCCGTATGCCTCCGGCCTACTGTAATTTTTATTATTCAAGTAAAACCCTATTTTTAACAAGGAACGCCTACCGCCATTTCTTTATATGAAGCAAGAAGTCTCCCCGAGTTTGCTCCTGGCATTTCCTTCCCTAATAATAGTAAAGTAAATGCCCTTTTGTATGCAGTGGAGGTCATCCATATCAAAATAAAAGAAATGATTCTGCAAAACTGTCCAAGACCTTTGCAGGGAAGGGGCAGACTGAAAAGATTTTCTCTCTTTCCTCAAAGAAATAAGCATAAAAAGACAGCATTAATGGAAATGGTTGGGGGAAAGCTAAGAAAATTTTACAATTTTCATTCACATTGAAAGAGAAATGTTTCAACCATTTTATACATTTTTTTCTAGAAGGAAAAGAAAAGCTTCAACTCTTGAACTGTCTTTACCTTTTTTCTTATAATCCAAAGAGTTCCTTCCAAAATATGAGTTTCGAGATGAAATGGAATAGGAAATGAGATGGAAAGGATTCCAGTTCCATCTCTATAGCTCGACTTAGGAGAAAGCCGACGGGGACCGTCGTAGAGAGGAGGCCATGCCCCTATTATTATTATAACGGATGGATGAATAGATGGATGGATCTAAGATGTAAAGTATCACGGATACAAAACAACAAGCTTCTACCCATCAGCTATTCCGCTTCGTCACAAGAAGAGAGAATGGGACGTGAGTTGGAAACGAATTTTGGTTCAACGCTCTATGATAAAGCACGTCCTATTTAATGGAACTACGTTCCACGTACAAAGAAAGAAAAGGACAAACAATCTCCGATTTATTTGTCCTGTTTACCTTGAATATTACCTGCCTCATTTGAACAAAGTGGGGGTAGAAGGGAAAAAAAACTGATTTCTTATCGCGACCTACCAATTTTAAAATCAAAGTTGAAACTTTCTACTTGACAAGCTTTCACTTTCCCTCCGTCCTTCAAAATTCATAATTAAGACAGGGCTGAACTAAACTTTGTCTTTTATTCAGGACAATTTGCAAACTTCCGGAGAGCTATTTTATCCAAAGTCGCGAGTGACTTTATGGAAATAATAATGGCTCTTTTAAGCCATCATAACAAAATAAAATAGTTTGAAGCGAAACTCTACACACACAAAAAGAGAAAGCAGAGGCGTAACGACTTTCTATTCCTATCATTCCTTCCTTGGATCCTGAACCTCTTATTCTGTATAAAACACAAGTTTCTTAGAGTAAAAAAATGATTATGGTGTATTGTAATGGTTGGAGAAAACTAAAGAAAAATTCTCATCTAACTCTAATACATTATAAGGGATAAACACTGAAGCGTAAACAAAACTTGGAGCTTTAACGAGCTCACAAATCTGTCATCTATCCTTGAGGGAGAAATTGGAAAATGTTTCTTGTAGAGTCAGCATCATTTCTTAGGTCCTTTCTACTTCCTCCTATTTATGCACACAATCAGAGAAAAAGAGAAAGGGCACACGAATACGATTCTTTTACACAAACGACTCAAAGAAAATCTGATTCTTCCAAACCTGGACCTGGATAGCTGAGGGACATTTATGCAACAAAAATAAGAAGACCGAGGCCATCGGCCACACCAATCGCATGATCCATGTGATGATCTCCAACTTTCCCCCGAAAAACTTATATAATGATGTGATTATAAGTAGGAAAATGATAAAATATATTTCTTTCATTAACTCGGAACGAATAATATTCATAAAAAGTTTTCTTGCTTCTTCGTCCTCGTCCTCCAATCTATCTTTTTAGACAGGCTCGTTCCTTTCCAGAAGAGAAAGAATAACAAAGAAAAATCCGGCCAAGTAGGACACAGCTTCGGAGATGCACGAAGAGAAAGTTGCTGACTCAACTGTTTTATGAATAGAAAGTTGATAACTACCAACAAACACATTGCTACCGCTATAACCTCTCACCAAAAATACTTGAACAACTTTTCCCCCAAAAAAACTTGTTCACATTCTGATATAGAAAATAGTCAAGTGCTATCATTTCCTATACAATACAGGGACTCCTACTTTTAATCTAATTAATGAAGACAAAATGTTGTCTTGTGAAATCAAGATGGGTTTTCTCGCTCTCTCTCTTTCTTTCCCTTGAACAAGAAGAGTTGACTGTTTGACACATGAAAAGCAAGTCAACTTTTTCCCGGAGATGAAAATTCATAATTTTATGTGTAGGACAAGCGAGACAAAAAAGTTAACAGCTTCCTTGTCACTTTCCCTCTCTAGAATCCAATTTAAATAATAATTATTATAAGATGCCTCTCTCCTTCCAGTGCAGATGTGTCATTAAGTGTGATCTCAGCAGTTTCTAAATGCCTTCACGTTTATTAAATGAGAGCAATTCTTTATGCCAAAACTTTTCCCTTTTAATTCAATCTTCAAATTTATGCTTAATCATCTTATTCTTGAGAGAAGCATATGCATGTGCAGAAGCTGATAGCTTTAAGGTTGGTTAATAAATGGTTGCTTACCTAATACATCGAGACGTGCGTCCGATCTGATTGCCTTGATGGCTCCTTTCGGCAACACTTGACACTGGTACTCCGCAATATCCTGGAGAGTGACGTTTTGAATTTTCAGATTATGCACGCCCCCACTCGAATCACCAACCATTGAGTAACGCGGGTAGCCAGGTATCTCTCGTTGGAATCCTGAAAAAATACAAAGTTAATTAATGTCACTCAAATTTATTTCATCTTCACATTATCACAACCACTGCCATTTCAATATCAGAATTGTAACCTTCAAATGGATATTTTTAGCTAGAAAAATTGGCACACACATCCCACGCAAGTCCCTGCGGACAAATATTATGAAAATTTTACCCTAACAATAACAAGCCTCACATGGTTTGTACTTTTATTTGTTAAGTTTACCAGTTCGTGATGGCACAACTTTCTTCGCCCCAAACACATTTGTCATGAAGAAAAGTACAATAACACAATTCATCCTTTCTAAACACTCCCTCCCCAAAGGTTCCTTGGAGTAACAAGATCCAAACAATTTTCTTCTCGTCTCTAGACTCTTTGAATGGCTTTATGAAATTCTATTTATTTATTTATATCCGTACGAGAAAAGGATGACAAGAAAGACACCCGAAGTCTGTCAATAACAAGTGCATTACTAGATCGAGTTTACTCAACCGAATATCATTATTATTATTGCCACTGCATTGGAATGCACAGAAGAATAAACGAATTTTTTAAAAAGATTTCTTGTAAAAGGAAGGAAGTGGAGGGGAAGGAGAAAGTACATCAAGTACCATTTCATCTGAATAATCGATATTGTATTCAGTTTCGAGTGAATGCATTTGGGAGTGATTGCACTTGAATAATGCGTACAAAAATATTGAGACTTTTTACCCACTTTGACCGCTTTGAACTTTCATATTTTACCGTGAAATTCTCAAAACAAACACAACTTAATTGAGCCCACACCAGAGTTACGCTCACAATCAGTCAGGCTGAAGCCGCGTGTTCGTTATCGAAAAAGCGATATAAAAGATGACGCGTGTCTCTCTTTTTAATACAGTACCTTACTCAATTTACAATAAAAGCTTACACTTTCCCCTTACAATTTTTTTCAACTGTAAATAAAAAGGGTGAAAAGAGCAATCATTTCCCCAACCAATCTCTAACGTTTAAACCTTCAAAGTAAAAGCATATTCTCATCATCACTTCCTTCATGAAACTTTTTCGGATTTTTTCATTGATTTGATGGAAACTCTCATATCGAGATGAAGACTTGTTAAACCCCCGTCATTTTCTAATCTTTACATTTTCTCTTAAGAGCAAAAATGCACTCTGACAAAGGAGAAGTATAAGAGGAGACTTAATCAAGAGAAAATTGAGCCGGTACTCATCACAGGAATGGAGAAAAGTACTTTCTATTCATATATATCTGAATACTTCATAATTTTCCCAACATGATGAGTAAAAGGACTACCTCTACACATACGAGCCCCAAAAGTAAACATTGCATTACCATTTAAACAAGAAAAAGAGAGAACAAGACCCACGTTTTTCCTTTTTCCTGTTAGGGGAAAAGTTTCGTTTGAATATGCTGATTTTTTCATCACGGATAAAGAAACAAAAGGGAAATCTAAATGCCCACTTCTTTTCCTCATTTCCTTAAAAATTCTCTTTAAAAAATTTACCCGTCAATGATTTCTTGTCTGATCAACTCAATGAGATGAGGGGAAAGTCAAGCCAATAAAGAAAATGAAAAAAGCGTATATAAAAAACCTACACCTGCTGAACACTTTCACCAATTGGTTGTCTCATCAGCGTGAGGATAATGAAGCTTACTTAAATCCTGGGTAGTAGCTCTTATTAAAGGAGGCAATCGATTCATACTAAACGATAGTGAATTTCCAGAGGTCGATGTCAGTATCTCGAGGATATGATGGGCGACACGATGACGATAGAAAACCGCGAGCAAAGGACAGAAAAAGTTTCTCTTCCAGCCCATATCCTATAATACTGATATACTTTCATTTATTTTCTTTCTATGAGTAATTTTATTAGTTTTTCTCAAACTTTTTCTTTCCCTCAGCCACTCGTCTTCCTCTTCCCTTGATCCATTCCAAGCACGAGAGAAGGAAGAGAGAGAGAAAGTTTTCTCAAAGAAAAACTTTGTCTGTTCTAAGGATCAACCATAAATACAGTTTAATATGATGTTTGATTAAACTTATTGGATGACTGCTACGAGCAATCCAGATGGAAAGTTGGAAAGAATCGTTCCAGATTTTCCAGTGTTGAGTAAACTTTTTGGAGATCAATGATCTGAGAAAGTTACTGATGAACTAAAACATTTCAAATGTATGTAATTAGCTACGCCTCCACTGCCAGGTATAGGATGACAATCATTACGCTTCTTCATCACACAAAAGAAGGATAATGAATGAAGAGGGAGGTAATTGACAGAAATGAAAAGGCTCATATATTTCACTTTAGAGTGTCCTCTCTCTTCCAAAGTTCAAACGAAAACAATCCACTTCTCACAATTCTTCCCGTTTCGTTTAGATTGAGATAATTTTGTTAATAATGTCGATTCAAATTGTAGTTTAATGAAAAATTAACGACATGATTACGCAAAGGAGACTTAATGAAAATTACTCGCCTCCAGAGAAATAATAGCATTCTCGGAAATCAAAAATAGAGAATAAATAGAAAAGTTGAAGTAATCTATCTTGCAGCCTGACTAGAAGCTATTTTCTCGTAATTTTATGGAACCCGTAAGACGAATGCGTCTGATTTGATTTTGCGCTGCTGACAATAGCGCAATCATTATGCGAAACTTGAAAAACTCGATTTGAATCAATCCTTCCAACATTGCTTATCTCCGAACGAAATTGAAACAATAAAAATTGCGTTTTAAATGAATCTCTCTGTCTCGGCTCGTATTTTTATGGAAGCAATTGGTTAAATGGAAGTGGGGCTAATGATGCCGCTTTTCTCATCCAAGGATACCCTTGTCAAGCTCAAGATGATAGGAAGGATGATAGTGATGCGATGAGAAACGATAACTACTTGAGAGTCTCTTGGTCCTTCAACGAAGTCTTGAACAAAGTGGTCCTTATCGTACCGGTGACCCGACATAAATTCAAATAAAAAACTACATCCACTCTTTTGACACTGAATATATCGCTGTTCTCTTCGAGAAAAACTAAAGAGCGAGATTTATTTACGGAGAAAGTTGGTTAAAAGCAAGTCTGATACCATTCTTTTATATGATGTGGGGCAATAAAGTCCGCTTCAAAGCGTCAAGTACTGACATATATTACAACAGTCACGAGAAGAGGGCACAGGAGGCTTTCAAATCCAATTTTTACCGTCATCCTTTTCCTCACATCCCATCCAAGAAAAATCATCTTGGATGGAAACGGCTTAAAACATTCCCATTATCCCATTTCAAGATTCCTATTCCCTTTACTGGCCCGCTTGATAGTTGAACCTGGGTCAATTTTAAGCGTGCAGAGTTACCAAAATTTAATCCCAATTTTTCAAATCTGTCCGCAAAGATGCAACTGTTTAATCAGCTTGTAGAAGCATTCCAGATTATTTAGGAAAAGGGTACAGTTAAATAAACGTGTTCCTTTTCTTTGGAGGAGAAATGTGGCGCCAAGGAAAACATACGTCTTTGTCATATATACAGCTACTATTGCACGCAGTTTTGTCTCGAGCCAGTAGAAAAGAAAAGCAGTTACTTTCTACAGTCTCGTATTACACACACCCTCACACTTTCTCCGCGAGACAACAAAACACGGCATTTTCTTTAATGTGCTACGTGGATACATGCGTCTTGGACACACTTTCTCTGCCACTTAATACTTTCCCTTTTCTAGCCCATTTTATACGAGGACAAAAAAGATACACAGTTTTGATACGAAAAGGAGAAAACTTTTTTTAGGAGAAAGTTAAAAGAAAAAGGCATAACCTCGCACGAAAACGTTGTAAAGTAAGAGCTATAAAGGAATGCCTAAAATGGATTTCGCTCTAGCCTTTCCCATTTTTTTACAACATCACGTTTTTAACACTGCGCTCCACTGCATTGCTCACACTTCCTGTAAGAGCTAAAGAGAATGTTCTTTGGACAAACGTATTCCACAACTCCTTTTATTTCGCACCCAGAGAAAAAAAGAGAAAAGAAAATGCGAAAAACTAAAGTGAGAATATAAATGGGTCTAAAAACCTTTACAACAATAACAGCAGCAGAACACGATCCCTATTTATTGTTATTATAAAGAAATCTACTTTTAATATTCGCTTAATTTTTTTCTTCAAAGAAAAATAGAGTTAGCTTTGATTTATAAGCACTTGGCAAGTTGGCACTCTTTTCTCCAAGTCTTCTTCTTTCTTTCCGTCTTCGAGGAGAAAGAGGAAGAACACATGAACTATATAATTTTCTCTTCCATACTCTTCCATTATACGCATACATATCAGCTTTATCAAAAAACAAAATGGCAGCTTAGACGAAAATTGGTTATAAAAAGTGGAACAAAAAAAGTCTGCAATTCCACCGAAATTTATATTTTTCGTCCAATTTGAAATGCAGAAGGGCAAAAAAATATTTGTGTGAGACCCAGATGAGAAATGAATGCCAAATACAGGCAAATAATGAAAAATATACGCTGTACGTCTTGGCTCTTCTTGTGCTCCCGTAATACCCTTTCTATTTCCCTTTTTTTTATGCATTCTAAAAGATAAAATTGGGATTGAGAGACTCTAGTCTAGTAGTTGGGGGCGAGCATTTTCTCTAGAAAAACAAAAACTCTTTTTATGAATATATTTATGAAATTTTTGGGCATAAAAATTGGACCAAGAAGAGCACAGCAACGATCAAGCCATTCGAAAATAATATTTTGAAATGACACAAAAGAGAATATCTTGAGGCATCGTTTTTGATCTTAACCAGACGCAAGTCTAGATTTTCAGTGGGTTGCTCTATATATAAAAGGACTTTATGCATTTTCCCTCTAGATCAGCCGCGCTTCCTCAAATTTATTATTATGCATGCACATACTACTCTTCTTTTCAATTTTAGCTTGTCACTCAGCCCACTTTCCTGTGATATCCATATAGATGAAAATTTTTCCCTAAAATCATTTTATAACTCAACTCACTTTCACTTCCACTCATCTCATTGAGAACCAAAAGTGATTTAAGTTCAAATGAGATTTTTCTTGTGAGGAAGAAAAAAAATCAGGCCACGTTAATGCTAATTCATACTAACCTTCCATCATTTTTTATTCTATGCTTAAATATTTTTCAAACTTAAATCCCTTTGAAGGGTGGATAAGCAAAGTTTAAGATGAGAAGGGAACGGGCTAGAATTAATGAGAGTCCCTATTTATCTGAACAAGTTGACCTCGACCCGTTTTATAAGAATGTTTGTCTCTGTATCATTCCGATTTACAGCAGCAGATGCGGGCACAATTGCGAAAGCACACTCGTCTTGCTTTCATCATCAAATTCCTTCACATCACGTGCGCAACATCTCAAACGCATTGCATAATTCTCGTGTACACTTCACAGTCGTCACCACTTTATCATCATTCCAAGAGCGGAGCTGTTGATGGACAGATATTTTGAGCGTGCCTTCGCTTCTCCCGACATTTTTCATCATTTCCCCTTTTCCCAAATAACATGCAGTGAAATACTAAGGTGTTCACTGTCGAAACGTCAAGATCAAGCGAATCGATAGAAATCCATTGTACCTATATTTACAGAAAGAAAATTCGGAACAAACTTTTCCTATTTATTTGTCTTCATTGATAAACTGGCATGTACACTTTCCACTTTCGCTGCACAATGCACAAAAAACGCCCGCTCAAAGAATGGAATTTTTATACCGAGAAAAAAAGAAAACTCATCCATCTTTCTCGCTAGTGAAAGAGATGTGGAGTGTGTGCATGAGAGAACAAGTGTCTATTCCCATATAGAGTTCAATCGATCCTGATGTGATAAGAGAGGAAAGGTTTTTCCTATTCAATAAGATAAATATTTTTCCACAGATTTTTCACAGATATGACAGAAATGCATGCTTCCACATACTGATCACTTCTAACATTACTGATTAAATTCAACCTTTAAATGCAATCCTCGTCTTCTCCTAACCTGTCCATTGTCTATTCCAAAAACCTCATTTACAATGCAAGGTCCAGTGCATCTCTTACTTTCTCTTGCAACGAATCTCTAAAGTTGAACGATCTGGATATGAGCTTCATCCCAAATATTTCTCCAAGCCTAAATGTCTTAGCTAATCTTCATGCATTTCCCTTTCTCTTCCCAAATAATAAGCATTTTAGGAGTTCAACCGAAACTTTCCCGTCTCCATCCAAAGAAATAAAAGCAATAACATTCCCATATATAGCTTTAGTGCGTAGCTAAATCTTGTACAAGATTAGAATGAAAACCACATCGTTTTCCCATCTTTCTGGAGGAAACGCATACTTTTAAGCAAAGGAAATATGCTTCTTTATTACAAAAACGGCAACTGCTTATGTGCAGCAGTGACAAACCAAAAAAATAAACATGCAAAACGACACTTCCGTTCTACACAAAACACTATTCCGGCTACAACTTTTCACGCTACAAGTTTAAACAAAAGGGAATAAATTTAATTCATAGTGGAATGGGATTGTCGTGAAGAAATTCAGTAAAGAAAAGGAGAAGAGAATGCGAATTCGAATTCGAAAAAAAAGATTAGATTGCAGTACTCTTTGAACAACCTCCATTATTATTCAGGTCTGATGATTCCCATTTTCACTGGAGCATCG
This sequence comes from Rambutsinella grinnellia, assembly GCA_027743725.1. Taxonomy (NCBI): domain Eukaryota; kingdom Metazoa; phylum Arthropoda; class Collembola; order Entomobryomorpha; family Entomobryidae; genus Rambutsinella; species Rambutsinella grinnellia. The sequence continues at coordinate 17,621 of JAHZMU010000804.1, read as the reverse complement.
TATCGCATGTGCTATGTACGTTATCCCTTTGCCAAAAAATGTTTGCTTCGTTTTGCTTCGATGCATATAAACGAGGATATAAATACATGTGGACATTTACACATTTTATGGAAACATTAGTAATTGCATGGGAGTCACTTGATAAAGATCAGGAGAAGTGTCATTTTTGTACTTCTCAAAATTATTTCAATTCTTCATTAAAGCAAGATCAAAGTGAAGGGCAGACTAATGAAAAAACTACTGGTTTTCTATCCCTCTTGTCACAGTAGGAGAGTATTGCACAAATGGAGGTTGATTCCTAGGAACACAGCTAAAAATACACCTTCATAGAAATAATCTTCGAGTAAAAAAAAGTCTATCCACAATAATAAAAACGTTACCTCCTGGAAACATGTTTTTACTTGAGTGGATGGATAGAGTTGTAAAGCTGATCACACACAGGGAAAACCAACCACACAAAACACTTTTCTCTCCACGACTCTTTTCAATCCTATTATAATGGTAGTAGCATTTCTATCCTTTCAGTCATTACCATCATCTTTTGGTAGGGAAAAGTGACAGGAAAACTTCGACATGTGGTAAACAGCACTTTACAGTATCAAATTACTCCAAGATTTCTAACGTTATTCCATTGCTGATGTACCAATTACACAAAATGGTTATTTTTATCGCTATCTACACCTGACACGTCATCGAAATGACCTTGTAGGACACAATTATTACTAGTAGACACTGGTCATTCTCATTTTCTCAGCTTAAATAGTCTCAGAGAAAGTGTGTAATGGTAGGTGCGTGCTTTAGAGAAATACAAGAGAAAAATAATGTCGATGACAATTCCAGTGTTTTTCTTGGTCCCCAGCCAATAAACTGGAATGACTAATTTTCAACGAGAATTCTTTCCCTTGTTAAGTGGCTGTTAAAAAGCATGACCTTTAAGTCTTTCTGTCACTCCCTATCACCATTCTACTTATGTTGGGCTGGAGAGAAAACATTTCTTGTTTAGAATACTCCCCACTTATTTTTCTCTCAGAGACTTGTAGAGGTCTCCATGAGATAGAATCCCTGCTGAGCTCCTTGTGTCATCTTGTCAGAGTGGATGTCGGAGGCTACGATAAAACACTTTTCGCAAAATGCTACTGTTCTACTCTGCGTAAGAAAAGTCTAACACAAATTATTTCAATTTTTGATTTACCAGAAAAATCTCATCAAATAAATAGCAACAGCAGAAATTTCTCCCTCAGCGTCCCCAGTTTAATTGCATAAGTATAAATAGTCACACGCACTATTGGCATCTCTCAAGAAGTAACCAACCAGCTCCAAAGTTTCCGTCATCTTCAGCCCTTTTTTCCTCCTTCCCATTTGACTTCCCATTTTCTCCCAGAGAAATCAACGACCCAAAGCTTAAGACAAAAGATTCAGTGTTCCACTCGAATTGTATGGTGGAAAAGGAGCCAAAATGACTACGCATTATAAATGAATTAGGCTTGAGAATAGGACTGCAAGAGAAAGTCAAAAGTCTAGAAGAGATTTCTCCTCCAACTTCTCTCTCTCCTAATGGATAAAAAACACAAATGATTCTTTTCTCATAGTAGAGCTGAATAATAAAATGGAAATTGAGGGACGACTGTGGCAAACTCTTATTTTTCCTAAGTCACACACTCTCCAATGATTATTATCAACAATGTCATCATGAGCTATGCTTAACCAGCATTTTTATTTCGCTTTCCTCATGACGTCTTTAACTTTCACAAATCTCCAAGAGAAAACTTTCCAGGCGGAGTTTTATTATACTCTAAGCTATTATTACCAAGCAGCTGCCCTATTCCAGAGCTGAATTTAAACTCACATTAAAAATCTTTACACTTGTCTCTACCCACTTTCCCTTAATTTCTCTACTCTGGAAATGAAAAAGATTTAAAATACTGAAAAGTATGAAGTGTTAGCTTTTTTCAGATTAATTTTCACCCTTTTCGCATAGAAAAAATCCTAAGCATGTACACAAAATTAAATTAAAACTCTGAGCTTTTTGATGTCTACACCGTTTTTCTTAGAATCCTTTTTAATTTCACAAACAATAAAAGAGAAAATAGGAGGGCGAAGGTCATTATTACCACACTTTCATAATTACACTTGAAATAATAGGAAATGATCACACTTGTTTTTCTCTAATGTAACGGTACCTTTTTTTTACTAAATTTAGTTCCACATGAGAGCATTCAAATAATAACGGTTTCATATGATTGGCCAAAGTTAAAACCAAAAGCGTTCTTGCGTGACTTTATACGACGCCGGTGTTTCGGGATTTTAATGAGGAAGTTGACATCATTCATTTTTTATATTAGGCCACTTCATAACCCAATTTTTACTTTAAATTGTTCAAACATAACGCATCTACTCAACCCAATAATTGCACATGAGCTTCAATGTATAATATTTTGACAAAGATTTAAAAGTGGGAAAACAGGTCCTAAAATCCCGTACTAATTTATGCATTCAAGAAAAACTTTGCTACTGTCAACCGACAAACCGAAATTGCATAGAAGTCTACCTAAAAGTTGTGTGGCTTTTTTGCTCGTGGCACTCTTTATTTCTGTATTCTATATTTACCGCAACAGCCAAATCCGTTTCTCATTTCTCAAAGACAAAACAGTGAGAGAAGCCCCACAAGACAGTCAACTTTTCTTTCCCACACTATTAAACCAGCTCCGCATTTATACACAAACTCATTCTCATTCAAAGACCATCAGCCTCATACCATTCCAGAGTAATATAAAGAGTAGTAAAAACAAACCACAACTACAAACGCTTCAGTGTCTTCTTCTCTCTCGTACAGAAGTCAACAGACATTGATAAATATCCCTCTCGGGCATTAACAATAAACCAGTTGAAAATACACACTTGAGCTCCATTCCATCCCATATCCTTTGCAAAATTCACACATCTTCTTAAATAAACTGTTAAAGCTATTTGATAAGGGATAATTGTAAGTGAATTACTAAAGCTGCTATTAATTCTTTATTTAAGCCGCCAAACCAAAAATATAACTGCGAATATTTTACAACTTTGCAAGTTTCAAACCGTAATAACTTGTCAATATTTTATTGTCTGTAAAAACAAGACAAGCAACAACTTTTAATTAACTTTCCCCCAACACTTGTAAATACGTCTCTAAATAATATTTTTATTATAAGCTGACTAGTTTTTTATGACCTTACGCAACCCAATCTGCCTCTTAAAACTTCTCTACTTTGCTATGACAGGGACAAATGCTGGGAAATCAAACTTTGGATAAAGATGACAAGGCACAACTTTCGAGCTCGTTTCGGAGCGCGTAAGTAGATTAGCTCGGAATATAAAATCCTTTCGATTTTCATCATTTCTTCTTTTTCCTTCAAGAGAAGTACTATTTTCCTCTAAGCCTAAGCTGTTGAGCTCTTGTGTGTGTAGTCGTACAAAAATTGCTTCCCTTCTTGGTGATTACCCCCCAAAATTATGACTTATTGCCCGAGATTTCATGAAAAAAGGTAAAACTGCATCTACAGTATTTTTTTGTGGTAGTAAACAAAACATAAAATTTTAGAGCGTTAAATAGAAGGTCATCATTGCCGAAATAAACCACCAAGTGCACAAGATGAGGTTCTTTCCTGCAACACATCTTACCATTTTATATCCTCCCAAACGATATAATACTCCCCTCCAAACTTAGCACCTGAAACAAGACAGATTACAACCGCAATAAACTCGAGAGCCACTTTAGCACTCGCTCCCCCGGATATTATTTTCACCCTATACATTCTCAAGTTCATAGTATCCTCCTACATCACCGTGTGATGCCATTGTCCCTTCGAAAAAAAAATTAAAAACGCACAGTCAACTATAAAAACCGCTACTTTACTATAACATTACTGCCCCTGATGATTACTACAATAATCATGATTACCTATTAGAAAATGCCACCAAGAGTATTCTCTTCTCAACTCCTCCTGCTCATTTCCGCAGTCAATGTCCGCAGACTTTATAAGGGAATTACTCATGCGGGCAATTATCCCAGGCAAAAAATTACGTAAAACTTTGCCTACTTCCTTTCCACTTTTAGCCATGAAATATTTAATGAAGCAAAAGCACTATTTAAAATATCCTCACAACCTGTGTCAAGTAACTTGCACGCGTTTCATATAAAAAGTTACGCAAAACATAAAAGTTGTAAGAGCTCTTTATATAGAGCGTATAATTTACAAACATATCATTACTAAAACTACTCCCCCGTCTTCATACAAACGTGATTTTCCCATGATTGGAAAAATATACTACGGTCAATCATATTTAAATTATTTTTTAACAGATACCTGCAACAACTTGGGGAGAAGACACTAAAAGTCAAAACGAAATAGATTACATCCGTGCTAAACCGTTTGGAATTGGAGGAAACCTGTTCGACAGGAAATGCGTTCAGGCAATATCCTAATCAACTTCTGCAATCAGACTTGCACTTAATGTGGGTGGAAGATTCCCACGAGGTAGAATCAAGATGGTGGTGGTGTTGATGCCTACGACTTAGGTCTTAATGACTGCGACTATTTTACTAACAGTACAAATATCTAAGCAAATATTGTAATTGGCTGATTCCTATTTCTACAAAGAACTTGCTGACACTATCGGATTGCTTATGACTTTATGAGCTCGATAGTCGATAGCGTTATTGTTCCTCTTCTATCGATAAGGAAAATAATGTGATTTTAATTCTCCTCCAATTTATTAAATTAACGTGACTCTCCGTAAAAAGCTTTAATGCACGTGCGTGGAAGCGAGAGTCTGAAAAAGCTGTATTCGAAACTGCTCATTTCTGGCAATCAGTGAGATGGAAGGACTACTTGCAATAAAGTATAATTGCATCACTTTGGCTATTATTACTACACTCTTCTCCGCCGACGCTCTTCTCTCTAGGCATAAACGAGGCTTTCCAGTAAACTTTTTTTGCTAATACTCCAATTCAAATATTCATGGAACGTACAACTTACATAAGTATTAATGTTAGTACATTAGTTGGAGCCAGAAGGAAGGAAAAAGTTCGTTAAAAGTTTCAGCATATGGGCCCACCATTCATTTACAAGGGATGCGGGGATTATTAGCAAATTTTTTAAATTTTTATATGCCTCTCCTCCTCTCTCACATCTCCATTCTCTAGACAAACTTGTGTTGTCTTAAAAGTAGCGTTAGTTTACACAAGCTTTGTTGTCTCGGGACACTTGTAAAAGCAAAAGGGACTATTCACCATCTCTTGTAGAAAAAAAAGTGTTATTTTTGCAAAACCCGATAACAAAATTTCTCGTCCACGTCTTTCCAATACGAAAAATCCTGATATGAATATGCAAAACGGAAATTCCAGCAGTTCAATGTCAGCAAAGAAGGAATAGAAAGGCTCGTACGAAATAACTTCATAAAATAAATTTCAATGGTTAGCCATTTATTTTCACAGTGGCTCCTATTCTTTTACTCTGCACATTCTTTCCTGAAAGAAAGGCTCAAGACCTTCACTTGTTGGGAAAGCTTAACTTCTCTCATGCATTTTGATACAAATTTAGTTCATTTCTCTCTCATCTCCTCGAGACTTTGAGAAAATCTCCAAAAAAGCTCAATTCTCTCCGGACAGATAGATTAGAAGGCTGACTAGTAGCTTCAATTTTCCTCTTTTAATAGAATGAAATCCGCGAAAAGGCAACTATTTTTAATAGAAAAATTCCATGAGCCCTTACTATGACGTGCAATTCACATAATTTCACTAGTCTTCTGTGTGTGCGTGTCCATGTTATATGTAATAACGTGTCTAATACCATCCTAAAAAAATTCCAGAGTCCAGAGCAAAAGAGTTTGTTTGCTACAATTTTTTAAGCTACGTAAAAAAATTCTGGAGAGAAAAAAAGTGGGAAACCTCCTGCATGGAATCCGCCGAGGAGTACGTCCATCAACAACACTAACGGACTGGATCCGCATCATTTCACTCCCCATAGAATTCTATTAAACGTATCTATGTCAGTTGAGAATGATGCAGGTTATGAGAAAAGAGATTCTTTTCTGAGCTTCTACACGGTGCAAAAAAAACGCTCTTATTTTTCTATAATATTCTCCACTATTTACTCCCACTACGTTAGCATTCTATTCATCCTTGGAACTAGTCCAAATTCATGAAGTACTTCATATTTTGTTAGACTTGTCAGGTCTACCTCCACTTTTTCCCGAGGAAGACCCTCTCATCATTACACAATTTCACTCTAAATGCAATTCTTTCTGCGCTTAACGACCCTTCCTACTCTACTCGAGCTGAAAGAACCTGCGGGGCCATTAAAGGCACAAGGTGACAGTAGCCAACAACACTGAAGAAAAACAAACATGATTATATTAACCTAAATAATCTGATATTAAACCTGAGAGAGAGGAAGCTGTTTCATGCTCAGCTTTTCTCACAGTGACGCATCATGAACCCTTTAGTGCTCTCATCTTAAACGATCATTGTACACCTCTCGCCAAGTGTACACAAGTATCTCGCACTACTTTTCCCGAGGATAATCAAGCAGGTATAAAAAACCCATCGACTTGCCTATCTTCAAACGCACACTCTGAATATTCTCTCAACTGATATCTCCCAATAGCAAACACTTTTCTCTTCACGGTTGACGTATAACCACACATTTACCCTGTCCATTACTCACACCTGTACAATTTCTCCGGTATGAATAAGACGGGATGCATTTTCTCTATTATTTTTCTATTTTTTTCCGCTCAAATCCATTACAAACTTTAGAGACTTCACATGTGTTTCATAGAAATAAAAGAATTTTTCACCTTTCATCCTTTTAGCTAGAAAGATTTTCCTTCTGGAGAATGCGGAAGAATTCCTTGTTATTTTTTCTAACCTTTTTTTTCGTACCAATAGAATATTCCTGGTAAAAAATCTGTCTCCTATTTTTCCACATTTACTCTTCCATAAAACATTGGAAAGAGTATAATAATGTTTCCGATGTGTGTGCAACCGGGAACGAGATGGTGGATGTGGCTCCAGAGCTCTCTCCTAAAACGTACACGCATCACTTACTCCAAAACTATAGAGTTCCACACATCATCTTGTAGGAAGTATTACAACCACTTGAGAAAACCCACGGAATTTATATAATATTAGAGAGAAAACTCATACCCTTCATATATGAAATGAGTGACAAGCTCTCGGCTCCTAAAAAACTGTTTCAAATTCCTATCTTTACCATCCACCTCACCTTCCATTTCCACGACTTTTCACAAAACAACAAACTCATTGCGCCTTTTATACCACACGCATTATTTTCTCCAGAAAAAGAAGTCAATGAATAAGGATTTTATCAGACAGCAATGGCACGCCATATCATTCTCTTCAAGATAATGCTGGCAAAAAAGTAATATCATATTCAGCTCTAGCTTTTCCACGCAAAGGAAAAAATTCTCCAAAAAATTATTATAGGATATGGGCACAGATAGGGTTGTAGAGCTGATAGAATAGCTCCCATAAAACAGCAAGTTGAACCCTGCTACCTTTTCTTGGATACTAAAGCACATTTCATGTAAGATAGGAACAAATAAATAGTTGCGTATACCAATTTCTCTCTCGAAAAATGGGAGAGAGAAAAGGCGATTCAAAGCCAAAGTTTCTCCCTCTTCCCATACATTTCTCCACCTACCAATTCAAAGGTTTCTAGAGTTTTCCCTAGTCATCATACCATCATATTATGATCATATAAAACTGCGAAAAACTATATTGTTGGGGGTCGCACAAACTAATAAATCTTTTAAAATCCACAAAAATCCCACGGAAACTCTGAATACGTCCTTGTTTGTAACTGTGCATGTGTCCCAAGACTTTTCTTAAAAGTTCAACCCAAAAAAATCGGTAAAGTTAGAGAGGCAAACATAACTGGCTACAGTCTACAGTTATTTTCACATAGACGGATGCACCGTCATCATAATCAAAACAGGAAAGGAACATCCCATCTAGTAAGAGAATACAGTAAAAAAAAAGAAAGAAGCAAATCCACTTAAAGAGAGGAGAAAACAGGCCACGACGCAGACTTCTCGGGCAAATGATCTACAAACATATATATTTTAGCAATAGACATCTCTCCAAATAAACTACCTTCATTTCACAAACAAGGATTTTCAATCCAGTTTCCCCCTTCTCGTATTTCTTGGCTCATGAGCTCCATTTTCTCCCCTGAAATGGCTACTTTGAGACAGAAATGAATAAAGCAGTCGCGAATCTTTCTGAGAGAGAAAAAAGTCCGCTTCAAGTAAACACAAAAGTTAACACTGGATTTTCGTACATTGTACGTTCTCCGTGCACTTTCTCCACTAACAATGTTGACTATAATCGAAAGAGGAAAACAAACCAGTCAATAGTTTTTACTAGAAGAGTTTCTTCTACTGTTTTATGTTGATCCAAGTGTAACCACTTGCATCCCTTCTTATATCGGAAGAAAATCCCATCGGGAGTGCTTGAGATTTATGCAATGACCAACTTTTTCTTTTCACAGAAAAAACACAATTGTTCCCTATTCCTTTGAGATACGATAGATTTACTAGACTCTGAAAGATTTAGGTAATAACTGTTTTCAAACTTTTCTGTCATTATATGGAAAACATTTCGGGAAGAGAAAACGCCCAAGGATTTCTTATCCAAAGGGACTGATTACAGTCATTTTACAAAGTACTCGAATTACCGTAACTGAGTTTAATCTACAGAAACTACAAAACTAATTATACACAAGTACCCTTCAAACATATTCCATATTACTCAACAGATCGATATTGATCTGTTGAGCTATTCAAATACAAATTTCTCACAATTTTACAACAACACCAAAACTTATTAAATCTGACAAAAGCAGATATAAAAGCGTCAATCAAATACCAGACTTTACAATACCGTGTCTTCAACAGAAATCTGTCATTACAAAACAGAAAACTCTTTACAGGTTCATCATCATTGTATTTAAATTTCTCTATTTAAATATAATAAACGGGTGTGTTCATCAAATACTTAGCATTACAAGAACCGGAAAATATCTCCCGCTTTTCCACTCTTGCAGGGAAAACAAATCGGAAACTCACGGACCGAAACAAGTCTTTACTTCCCAGAGAAATTGCTATCATTTCCTCCCCGTCTAACTAAAAAGGGACAAATCAAGACGGAAGTATTTTCGTATGCTAGTCGCCTCCTTTTCAAATACCTCATTTTCTATATTTTCCTTCACAGATGCACACACAGGAAACGAAAAACTTTGTCAATTCCTCTTCATAATAGTATTTCCAAGAATTAAACGCGTACATGTCAGAGGCAAAAATGGTGCAATTTTCAAGTGAAAAATTGATGCATCAAAATGTTTTTGGAGGAAGAGGAATATACATCCTTCCAGAGAGAGAAAAAGCAATTTCAATTGTGTTCCCTCTCCACTCACTCGACACAAGTATGCAAATATAAAGGGGTAAAAATACCTTCATTTTTCCTCAAACTGTTTCCGATTTTCTTTCCTAAAAAGAGAGCTTGAACAGATGAGTTTTCTTTTCCACTTATTCCTCATAATATTTCTTGTAGGCTCAAGAGCATATCGCACTCATGTCTTCTTGAGACATCCGATACATTTCATTCATACCTATCAAAAAACGACAAGCCTCTTGTGGATTCTCTAGCCTTGAATCAACCAAAAACTATATTAAAAAGTGCATTTTTTTCTTCAAGAAAAAAACTCATTTTCAGACTAGTCTTATACCGTTTTCTCTTTTCAAGAGAGTTGTCAGAGAAGAAGAGATGCAAAACGGACTTTTTCTTTCAGCCTTTTCATCCTCTTTATCCCCGAGAAAATGTATTTGCATAAGCCAATATTAAAAAAGTGACTGTTACCCTTTCTCCTCCTCTCCTTTTACGCCTCAATTCACTCAATAGATCAACTACTCACTTGCATAATGCTATTTAATTTTCTCTCCCTTTATAGAAAAAGACTATTTCATCTTTGCATTTTAAACAGACTTGAAAAGGAAAAAGTTGAATTAAATTATTGAACACATTTTCACTAAAGAGAGGCATTTCTACTCCTAAATTCTCCCCCTCTAATGATTAACATCGATGCAACTAATTTAAAGGTTAATATTTTAAATGCAAATATCTTATTTAAGGAGATTGTGATCAAATTTGTTGCTCGTGATCTCAAGAACAGAGATCCATGACCCTATAACCATTCATATCCATTTACCTTGCCTCGTGGCCCTCTTGAACCCGGAAAATATTCGTGGAGACAGGCGCAACCATCTCCTCAGTAATGGAAAGGATAAAAGGCGAAGGTAGTATGAAAAATGATAATACAGATTCAATATCAGTCCAGGAAGCTATGCCCTTTAACCATCTTTCTCTCTCGAAGAATATAGGCCACTGATGAGGGAAGTATGTGGCCACTGAGGTGCACTAATAACAACCCACCGTGAGATGGAGAAAGCATATTTTTAAAGCCTAGCATATAACTTTTCATTCTGAATCTTGGACAAGAGACCACTCTCGTATGGCTTAGAGGGACAAAGTCTAGTAGGGATCGGAGAGAGAAAGCAGTTCTCTTCTCCACTCTCCAAATGAAACCAAACCACAACAGCCAAGCCACAGTAGGCATCCAATCTATCTTTCACTTTAGATAGAATTACATGATATCGCTATTATTATTGCATCTCCACTCTCTCACTCTCCACCAACAACAACAAACTTGAAACATCTCAGGAATATGGCTTATGTATCCTGTAATCATCTTCTCTACAGGAAAATACCTGGACTAGCCAAACACATAGATATCATTGTATTTTTATACAAGAGAGAACTCTTCTCTACACAAATTAATCTTGCTCTTCTACCATTCCAGTAGAAATCTAACGAGTAAGCCAATATTTGAATTTAACTTCCGGAGAGAGAGGAACTACTAAGCATTTTATCTAGTAAAATGTATGACAGGGTTGCTATTTCCTACTCCCTTTGTGGCCCAGCTCTAGGCTCTTGCAGAAGGCGGATGATTGCTGAGAAAATGTTTTCAATTCAATTTGCATCTTGCCCAAAATGTTCCCTGAATAGGAGAAGGAAGACTAGACCGCAAATCAATTACTTGCTACTCTCTAACCCACTCCAATTGCCTAACTTTCTTCAGAGGAAACGTGAATGGATTGTATAAAACTGATAAATTTACATTAAAAGAGAGAGAAACCTAAAGAATTTCATATTTCCCGATGCAATGCCATGTTTTCCTCGAGAAATTAAAGTAATAACTGTTAACATTGAATTTAAGTTGATGGTAAAATGTTTTTCATTTCATCAATTTGCGGTCAGCTGAGAGAGAATGCCTTGGATCAACTTAGCCAAAGCGTAGTACACAAAGATAATGGAAAAATTCCTTACGGCTACCAATATCAATTTATTACATTTCTCTTTTCAACTCTTTCCCTCAAGTGAATTCCCCCGAAAACTTCTAAAAGAATATGAAAACTAAAGGAGATGACCACTCTTTAGTTCTAAGCAAAACTCTCAAATAGCCGCGAAAGTTTTGACTCTTCAAGTTGAAATTATTAGCTGGAGATGTGAAGCTTGACGGGTCTACAAGTCTTGATACTTTCTCCCAAAAAAACTTTCTATCTTCTCCAAAAAAATACATTTTATACGGTTGAGCTTCAGCCAAAATAAAATCAATATCGTAAACTAGAGCGTATCCAAAGAAAAAAATGGTTATATAAAAAAATCTAACCCAATACATTCCAATCTCGGAAGAAAAAATTGTAAATGAACTTCATTCTTTATTAGCCATTTTGTCCTGCCATTCTTTAACAAATGATCTCATTTTAGGATATCTCATCCCAACCCACTCACTTAGCTTTTGTCAATTATTAACTGTCTACGAAATTATTTCGAGGAGAAAATGGATCACGAAACCATTTATTTGTTACTAAATGATTTGAGAGAGGGATTGTGCGAACCAATAGCTTTCATTCAAGCCGGATATTTTAGCCCATTTGTTTTTTGTTCATATACCCTCCTTAGCATTTTCGGAACACGTGTACAAATTACAACCGAAATGGCTTATATATGAAAATTATTGGAAAATCTTTCCCAAATGAAATGGCAGTGGCATACTTTTCTCTGTAAAAAAAAAACAAGTTTGGAATAGTAATTTTCTCTCCTTACCTAAGGCGAAACCGTCTTTGGTCCATTGGGCTGGTCCTGCCTGATTGTCGATTTCACAACGGAGTACAGCCTGCCCTCCAAGTTTCACTTCTACTGGCTCAGGTCGAACTCGAAACGACTGTTGTTGTTGGCCAACAACTACTACAACTTCTGCAAATAGAAAATCAAATTCTTAATTATTTTCTTCAAAATTCTTTTCACCAGAACAGAAATTCTAAAGCAAAAAAGCGAACATTACGAAACAACAACCATCTCATTTATTCTGTACAAGCCAAACTTTTCTAATTTCCTTCACACCCCCACAGAAAAAAAAAACAGAACAATGAACTAACTTTATAAGAAAGGAAATGAAGAAATTCTTTTTAAAAAATTCGAAACCATTTCAAAGTAATCATTGATTTCATCATCTTCCATACGAGATTATTAATGAAGAAAATATTTAAACAAATCCGGCCAGCAAAGAATTTTTCCTTCCAAGTTTCTTCACCTTTCTCTCTTCTTCATGAAATTATCATTATAATAGGACAGTGAATAATTGGCTGGGCTTTTGAAAAGTAGCGGAAAATAACGGTGTGTGGGTGTGTTAATTAACAGCATATTTTATCCTTTTGTTAGCCCCCGTCTCAGCTTTCCATCTACGCCTCTTTTCTCTTTCCTTTCTCTTCAGAATGGATTACGCTGCACGACTAACTCTCTCCTAGACATCTCAAAGGAGAGAGAAAAACAGTTCGGAAAGTGTAGAGTTCATAGAGTGCGTGTAACTTATCATTAGGGAAACACAAGTACCTGCTCCTCCTGGTACATTCAATGAGGTTAAAGTAATGCGCTTTCTCCGGGAAATGTCGAGAAAATGCCAGAAAATCAAACCGTTCATTTCTGATTTTTTAAATTTGACCATTAGGCCAGTAAATATTATAATTTCATAGAATCCCATATAGCTACGGAATTAACCCGTGGCCTAGATAGAAAAGCAAGAAAATACGTAACACGCACCCACAAAAACATTCCCAAAGAGAGAGAGACGCTATCGCAGCTATCTAGAATCTAGATTGTTGTGGCTCTTCTCTCTCTCTCTTGCCGGATTTCACCCTAAATATCCACTCTGCTTTTCTCTCCCAGACTAAAATTGCAGACCTCTAATTCATAGCCATTCAAACATCCCAATTTTCTCTAGTCCTTCTGGTTTTCTCTACAACTTTTTATCTCTCTCGCGGAGAAAAAGATGTGAGAGAGCGGCCAAAGCAAATGTAAATTAGCATCCAGTACAAAACTCTCCACGTTTTCCCCGTTAAAACTTTCATCGAGTGCGAACCAACCAGTACAATTACGCAGGGAACGACCAGGACAGAAAGCAGATAGGAAAAGCCGTCAAATGCACGTGAGGAATCATACATATTATACGATTTCACAATTTTTACAATACTTTTCCCCATTTAATGCCATCCTAGTAGTGAAAAAAGTGGGCTCACTACGCGAATACAAATCTGCAGAGTTATGGTGTTCCTCTATTACTTTAGGAGAAAAATGAGAAATATATACTCCCCCAACTAGAGAGAGACAGAGTTCCAGTTGTCTCTTTATTTTTCGCTTGTTCACTCTCACACATCCCATTCCTCCTCCGCAACACAAGTCTGATATCTTACTCCATTTTTATAAAAGACTAGGACCAGAACCAACTTCACAATCCAATCATTTTCGTGCACACACCATGAAGTGAGAGATGGAGTTGAGCATTTGAAAAAAAAGTTCGCATTTTTATCGAGAAATATCAACCATTTCACACTAAACGCTCTTATCTCCATCCACAACGATTTCAAAACCTTTCTCTCCCTCTTATCTTTAAACATTCTCATAGAATTCGTTCTGCATATAGGCGGATTGGGCTGGCAGAAAATAGTTTGTGTGTTATGCCGCACCACGCTCCTAGCTCGCGCCTTCAATTTACTGCTTCATGTCATTTTTCTCTTCTCTCAGATGATAAAAAATAGAGCTCAGAAACGAACTCACTCTCCAGTAATATTTTGTCTCCATTCTGGAAACGTAATTGAAGCTACTAACGTCCCGCTTAAATGGTCTTAATAATCAAAATCAGAGCACGTTTCATACAAAATAAATTGATCAAGATTGCAAAACATTTTTCTCTTTGTGTGACCTCTCCCATCTCTCCAGTCTCATCCTAAGCGTAATAGTAACCATCAATATAATTCTCACAGCAAGAGAGAGAATAGCTCTACTATTAAAGCGAAATGGTTTATTGCCATTTGTGAACTTACATTTTTCAAATATGATGCAATTTATAAAAGGGTGTGAGAATGACATGGAATAAGAGGAGAGAAAAAATTAATAAAAGATGAGACATGAAAAAGGAATGATGTGCGATTGGAAAGAATGAAACTCTCTTTCTCATCCTCAGCCAATAAAGCTTTCCCTGTCTTTAGCCATATATTACTTGCATAGTCCGGATTCCCTTTTTGTCTTTACGAGGCTAATGTAAAAATGCTGCCAATAAATACTTCCACAAAAGCCTTGAACTCGTCCGAGTCAAGAGAGAAAGGCTTTCTCAGTCAGAGAGAGAAGAAGGAGAATAGACAAAGTTTTCAAGACGATTCTCTTTCACTCCAGGAAAAAAGATGCGTGTTATACTGAAAGACTTGACGTTTTGGAATGCATGGCGGAACGCAACAGGGGAAAAATTACATTGACTCCCACTTTCATTTCTATTTTTATATGTTGGCTCTTTTGTTACGAGTGCGAAATGAATGCTTCCTTCTCATATGAGGGGCAGGTCGTCGGGGGATGGTGAAAGCCACTTTTCATTTTCACTCCTACAGTGGAAATCCCAACACGTTCACTTTCCCCTTTCTCTTCTCTTCCACAAACTACTATTAGAGAAATTGTGAAAAAAATGTGTAAAAAAAGATGGCGAAAATGCATAAAAAGGACATTCTTTGAATTACACTTTCAAACAAAAAACATTTTTAGAGTTGATGCAATAAAGTTTACGTTGATAATTGCCCTTGAGCAGTTCCAAATGTCTTTCAATAATATTCTTACTTTTTATCAATAGAAAACAGCTTTGTAAGAGTGAAATAAACGCAGAGCCGTTCCAAGTCCCCGACAAATCGGCTCAAGTCATTTGCCACTTGTCAGCTTTTGCAACTGTTTGCCATTGGCAAATATGAACAAGACGTGGGTCGTAGAATTGAACTACAATGTTTAAGGGAATTGCTCTTTCCGCCATTTTCCTCCCAAAATAAATTCGAACCGAGTTGAGTGTGAAAATAGAAGGCTTAAAAAATAATACGTTTCGCTCTAAATTAGTCATAATTTTTCACTCATTGACTCATCAACCATCACGTGCTTAATATTACTCGTGCCACCTCTCAATATGTAAGCAAAAATTAAATAACATCTTGAATCTTGCAATTCCAGCTTGACCTTATCAATATCAGAGTTCAACTTTTATACTCTATAACATCTGCAAAGCGCACTTGATTTTTCCTTTTGATGACCACGTTTTTTTGAGTCATGAACAAGTCAACACAAGATGGGTATGAACCCGGTTTTTTTACAAGACTTGCCATTTCATTCCCTTTTCACTTTTCATCGTGCAAGATCACAATCAACGAAACAAACTTTGAGCAATTAAATTTGTGTGGTATGCTACGCAGCATGCTAATTCCCCTGGTCTGCAACTGTTTCTCTTAAATTTCTCTTTTCATTACATCTTTCATTGCAGTTTAGACCATCTGTTGTTCAAAAGATTCGCGAGAGAGCAAGAAAACCAGGTGGGGATATCCTCTTAATCCTAATCTTAAAAAATTCTTCGTAACCTCACATCTTGTCCAGTTATTAGTGAGAAGTTATTTTTAAAGGAATATTCCAGGTGTGCATATAAAAATGAAGCTTAAAGAGAGTGATGATGAATCCTAATATTACTCAGCCCTAACCCTACACGATGATTAAGCAAAATATTAAATCGCTTCAGTGCGCTTCAGTTGATTGTCAAAAGGGATTTGATTAAAGAATAGCATTTCACAATGATTCCTTAGGAATCATGACTGTTTCCGTTGCGGTTAGACTTTTAGTCGTAGACTTTATCATGGATTATGAACATTAAAGATTATCCTCCTCAACATTAAAAAGAAATTCTTTCGATCTTGAGGCTGTGTGACATGACATGAGTATGACTGACTATCGTTTCACACGCCCTCATTCCCTCACTTTGTTCAGCGATTAACAAGAGCAAAAATTCTAAAGTAATATAACAATAGGTGGCGGCAACCCTTCATGTAAATCACTGCAAAAATAATAAAAGACTAAAGAAAAGAATGCCTTGCAATTGCATCCCCTATAATTAGTTGATTGGTGCCCCACCCAATACAAGATCATTGATCAATAAGTACCTAAGTACTTAAAGGAGCAATCATATCGCTATGAAATTTTTTTCTATCGACTTGATCTTGATGATGGGAGGCATGGATCAAAATGATTGCATAAGTAGACTATTTTTGACTTGAAAAGATGTTATTAGCTCAAATTCCGAAAGTGAATGGTCTTCATGTCAATGGGAAAAGACATTCATTCAACTGATTTACTATCTTATTATGCGAAAAACCTTGCAACTCTTTCTATTAATTATTTCATGTCTCATCATCAGATCTATCCATTCAAAAGAGTTTGTCTGAAATGTTCAGCCCAACTAAAACCATTCCTCTCATTACCTAAAAACTTGCACACGTGGTATCCCCAACTTTTTTCCAACAAAAACAAGGATTTTTCCCCACTGAAAAAGTATCCAGAAAAGTTGCAAGTTGTGCAACTCCAAGAACTTCCGCACACACCTCTGCTCTGACTACCTTTGGTAGAAAAAAAATGGTTGAGTCGGCTCTTATTTCTAGAGTTAAACACGCACCTAACAATCTGAGTGTTCAGCGTTCACATGGTTTGTTTGATCCGCAAAAGGCGAAACTCTCTATAAAAAGTGTTTCCCGGAACCCGACTGGAGAAACCAAAACGACTCTGGAGTAGAGGAAAGAGTTAAGTGGGCTTGAAAAGCGATGAATTTAAAGCATATAAAAAGGACTCTAATGTTCCTTACAAATGGATACTCTCCATCGGAGATTTCTTAGCTTTTTTGTTCTAGACCTTAGCAGAATAAAAAAACGATATTGATCTTATATGAAACGCCCCACATTCTCCACTACTCTTTGTATAAATGAGTAATGATAAGCTTCCTCCATATTTCCACTGAGGACAAGGAGGGGAACGAACCCTTTTCATAATTTTATATACCTTAAAGATACGTGCCAAGGTAAGTGAACTAATAAGGATAACTTTACCCAAAAGTTGAATACAAAAAGATCTCTCTAAAAAAAAGTAACTGGAGGCT